>VZTL01069694.1:14331-129768 GCA_013400535.1 Scopus umbretta
TTTTTTTTTTTTTTTAACCAACAATAATACAAGGATAACAGTGGACTATTCCACCAAATTTTCTGCAATAAAGGGTAACTTATATCAGCCCTATGCTACTTCTCATTTAGTAAGCAGATTCCTAATTTGGGGGAAAATTATTTCTTTTGCTTCTGGTTAAATAAGTTCTTGGATGCTTAAAAATGAAATCTGATTCCTAATTGAAATGGTTTACTTCCATTGTGAATTTGCCAGTTTGTTATTGCAGAGTTGCACATGATTGCCAGGCTCTGGCACTGCTGTGGATAGCAAGGGTGGGGGGAAAATCACTGAAGCATTTAATTTGAGGATAATAGTCCTGCAAATGAATGTCATAGGCCTTGAAAAAGGCAAAGGGAGCTCAGCCTACTCCACTAGATTGTCTTTACTGGAAACTATGTCCTGCTCAGGGTTATAGATTTGGGCCAAGTAATCTTTCTACTGCCTAATTAAGAAATCAGGTGATTTTCATGTATTTTTCTCTGTTAAACAATGAAAGCAAGAGCAAAAACATGCCTACAGACCATGTCTGGGTAGGCATTTTGTCACATCTCTCTTTCGGTGGAATGATTTTTGACCTCTTTTCCATTCATACACTGCTTGTAAACAAAGTTGTTTTTTTAATATACTTCTATTGTGCCAATTCTGGGCACATTTATGGGGGCTTAGGGACTCTTTCACTCCTTTTTCATCCTCTCTATTTGTTCCACAGTCTTCCATATTCTTGGAGGCAGGGTGAGAGAGTATACCACCTTCTGTTCTTCACTGAGGTTGTATTTAAGTCCTCCTCTTCACAGTCACCTCAGAAACATTTAAAGCAAAGTATACCTCATCTTGGGATTATACTTGCTGCATTTGCTGTATTCTGTTTTTATTAGCTACAGCTACTGTGTAATACTGGCATAAGAATTAAGTAAATTCATAGCTCTTCTGTCCCAAACAGGTCATTGATGCTTTTCCTCTGGACTGCACCACCAGGCCAAATAAGCTCTGTGCTGCTGACCCTCTTCCCAATTTGAATCAGGGCTAGGGAACAGGGAAGTGAAGAAGGGATTTGCTGACAGCACTTTTACAGCCCAGAGGAAAGACTGTTTTGGGCATAGAGGTGCTCCCAGAGTGGTAGGAAACTTTTTAGACCCTTCACAGCTTTCCCTTTGTGGGACATGTGAAGAGAGGCCTTCCCAGGTGTGTGAAATCTGAGGACTGTGGGTGGATCCACCTGGGAAAAAGAAAGAAATGTGAAAAAATGACAGCATTCTCTGTTGCAACATGCAGATATACTCAATCTACCTGAAGGCAGAGTTTGGTAACTGCAGATGTCAAAAAGGAACGTTGTGGCTACAGATGACCCCTGCTCCATGTGAGAACTAAGATGAAAGAAAAATTTGGAGTAAGGAGGCAAGTGCTCGCAAGTCATAATCTCAGAGTGAGGGTGAAAGTTCAGACTTAGCTCTGCGTCCTACGTAGGAGCTTCGAAGTGTAGTCTAACTTGGTTCTTCTTGTTCTCCCTCAAGTAGTGCCTAATGTGTGGAAATTTCAAGTCATTACATTTAAACGCAGAGGCATTACACAACTGTGCCTCCTGGATGCAGCCCCAGCAGCTGCCCTGGCAACGATGATGTTTCTTACTGGTTTCTGTATTGTGAGAGTGTCTAGAGATCCCAGGGTGCCAGGCATTGTACGGACACCTTGGAGAAAAAAGTCCCTGGCTGAATGGCACTTCTAGTCTCAGAATTCACGGGGACAATCAGGGTTCATACCATGCTATCAGAATGACCTCTGCAGCCTGATATGTATTGGCTGAACAGAGGCTAACAGAAAAAGAGGTGAAACTGCTGTTTGATAGATGTTTCTGGAGAAAGAAGGGAGTATTATTGGGATTGACTTGAGCAACCTTGACCTGCTCTGCTGTTCTTAAAAGCAGCCTTGATTCATGTCCGAGTGTGTCTTGACAGTACTGTACTCAGAGTGGGCCTAGGACTTGTGTGCAGGCATAGAATGATGATTGGTTGAGTTTTTGGGGATGCTGCAGCAGCATATGGCATGCACCCCAGCAGCATATTTTGAGTTTTTCTGAGTTTATTTGGGTTCTTAAATGAGATTATTGAAAAGAAAATTCACATAAAAATATCACAGAAACATCTGGAAATAAACTGCTAGATGAAAAAAGAGCCACATCCCTAATGACAATGGATTCTACTGCTGCCCAGCTCATAACTTTAGTCTATGATATGAGCCATAAGTATTTTCCAAAGGGCCAAATTTATTTGTAATTCTCACTGGGGTTTGCCTCGCTAGGCATTTGCAGAAGCTGTGTGAATGACTGTTGGCCACCTGCTGCACATATTGTCACCATGTTGTTAAGCTTCTGCTGCCAATGTAATGGCAGAGCCTCACTGCTGCTTCTTCTGAGGGTCTGCTGAAGAATCAGCGGTTGCAGCAGATGGTGGCAATCTTGCCATCGCCTTCAGGAGGAGCAGATTTGGGCCTCTGAATTGTACCTATTTATATATAGCATCCAGTGCTATTTTGCCTGGCAAACATTCAGAGCAAATGTGGTTCCCTGTGGCTCCTCCCTCTGTATTGCAGGACAGGGCTCTTCGTGTGCATGTGAATATCTCCCAGATGTTGTGTGTTGGACAAATTTAGCACTTGAGATGGGATGTGGCATCATAGCACGTAGACAGGATTTTCCTGGAGGGAATGAAGAAGCTTGTATTATAGCTGAAAGAGTAGGTTGCTATGCAATCCGCTTCACTTGGTTTTGTCCTGTGAGAACTATTTCTTTTGTGTGACCTCCAGAGTGGTCATGACAGCCAGGCAGGAGTACACAGCATCTAAATTTGGCAGAGTCCTTGAAAATGTATCCCATTTTGTTTGACAGATGTCCACTGAGATGGGAAAGAACTTGCCCCTGCCCCTTAGGTTTGCTGGGGACTTCAGCAAGCCTCCTCCAAGGGAATCCTGATATAGTTCTCCAGGGCTGAAGCCAGGTAGATTTATTTCAGTTCTCTATTGAGAATTTGAGCAATTTCTCCAGGGGCTCAAGCAATGTGTTCATGTCTTCATCATTTGGTGTTATATTTTTAATATGTGTATCCTTGAGATCTCTTTTGGAGATCCTATCGTAATAACCTACTGAAGTTGTTGCTTTGAAGTTGCACCTGGCATTTCTGAGTCATCGAAGTACTTGGGGCTCAAGTTGGGAAAGAGCTGGAATGTACATCTCATTAGCTTAACACAAATGTTTTTTGTATGGTGTGAAGGAGAATGGGGAGGAGACAGCAGAGGGAAATGCCTTTGATTGCATGGAGGTATCCAACAGTGGAATCTGACTCCTTGCTGGTGTATGGATTTTGCCTTTTCATCTCAGTAGCATAATCTGCAAGCATCCTTGGCGGCTTCATTTCCACTCTGTTGGCTTTGCATGGAAGCAGGCTTCGCCTGGTAAAACCTGCAAGGAATTTAAGCCTTTTCCAGCTTGTCCCTGACTTCATGTGCACCCACATCTTTGGGTATAGGCCAACTCAGCAGCAAATGGGACGCTACTTCATTGAAGCCATTAGGTATTTCTATAGTAGTAAAATAAAGGCTATAAAGGCCTGAGCCCAGGCACTGCAATTAGATTTTCCCTCCTCTTTGGTTATTAAGTTAATAATTTAATAGTTCCTGGGGTGTTGGTGGCAGGGGGCAGCCAACTCAGTGCAAGAATCATTCCTAACAGGCAGTTTGAATGTGTCCATACTGATTTGTAGGCTAAGAGAGTTTAATAGCACAGATGTGGCCAATATCTGCTAGTTGACCTCCAGGTCAGTGTGTGGGCCTTACCACTGTGTAGCCAGCTGCACTGTACAGGTGTAGCCAGTGATGCAGGGTCTGTTTCTATATGTGAGATCACGATAGTAAGCCTGTCAGTTGCTGTCATGATGACATTTTTTCCAAGCTCTTTTCATGACTGTGTCCTCCATCACGACAGGGCTGTCTACCATTCCCTTCAGCTGACCTGCTCACTGGCAGTGTGGAAGACCAGGGCTGGTGGTTGCTTCTGTATAAGATCTCTTTCTGGCACAGAAAACCAGGAGCATGCAAATTCTACTAGCATATGACTTGTTAGTTCAAAAGCACTTATTTCTCCAGCAATATATATGGAGTTTTCTGCATGCTAGCTCGTTACCTGCAGGGTTACAGTGATGCTGCCCTGCCTTGGGTTATGCTTCTACTGTCACTGAAATCAGTAGTGACTTAAGCAGTTCAGGACTGGACCACAAACTACAGCGTTTCTGGGTTCCTTCAAGATGAAAGGCACTCCACGTGGGTAAGTTATCATTATTTGTTATTATGCTCTCACAGATCCACTTTGGAAGACAGATGTGCATTCTTTCTCCCCACCCCCTCCCACCCCGAGAACTGATGAAACATGAAAATCACTTCTGAGATAAAAAAAAGCCCACAAAGTCAACACAATACATTGTGAGTTATTTGGTTTCTAATCTCTGAAAATGAGCCAGGTCAAACAGACACAGCTTCTCTGATAAATTGTTATTCTTAGAGATTTCATCCTTCCATGGAAAAGTACTGAGCTGGCTCTCTGATCTCCTCTTACACTGTCATCAGCATACAGCAGCGGGCCAGTGGAAAATTGGAGAAAACCAGCTGCATGTAGAGTGTTAAGGGCATTATTTTTAGATGCTTCATTTCTTTCTGACTACACACACTTCCCTGTGGAAAACAAGGCTGTCTATCCTAGTGACTTAGTGGCAGCTGCTGCATTATGCATGGTGAAGCTGCTCCTTAGAAATGGGATGCTAAACAAAATAAATAGGAGGAACACAGACCTATAAATTTGTGTAGTGCACAACAGGAATGATGAGGGAGATTTGAGAGTGAATGCATGGGAGACTTTGGAAAGCATGGAAGTTCTCCCTTCAATAGAGGTATGAGTTTGAGAGGTGTAACTCCAGTTGAATCTCCCTCTTCTTCTGATTGGGAAGTTTGCTTTCTTATTTCCACTACCTGTTGTGACACTTAACAAGTGTCAAAGCTGAATGCCAGCTTTCCCTGCAAATACCGATCTGCTGTCACAACAGGGCTGCTAAAGAGAGGAATTCCCAGTCCAGATCTGCTGAGAACTATGATAGTAACTAAGTGCATGACAACTCCAGTGCAGGCGGTAGTTTGAAACACATGCACAAATGGATTGCTCCACTGTCTCCTGCTGACAGCCCGCCCATTATCTCCTAAGGGTGGTTTGCCAGTTAAGCTGGATGCAGTTAGATATTCAATCTGTCAGTGTGCTGAAAAGGCTCAGTCTTCCCCTTTCTTCTGGCCCTGTGAGGTCTCACCTGAGTGGAAGAAGGAGGCATCTCCAGGAGTGCAACAAAACTTGCACCTTTAAATATTAGGTCATACTCTGTATAGTGAGAGCAACACCTTGTATGAAGAAAGGAGAAATGTGAAATCCGTGGAAGAAGGACAGCAAGGACAATCTCTCCCCCACTCAAAATCTCTGTCTTAACCACTCACACTAGTTATTCCAGTTACAAACCTTTCCTTGTCCAGATTCCTTAAGGGAAATGGGAAAGATGAGTGTAGCGGGGACTGTACAGGCACGTGGCTGTGGTGGCTGCATGTCTGGGTTTGTGCGGCATCATATAGATTCTGGATGCGAGTAGAAGAGGCTTTGGTTGAATTTTCACTTGTGCCAGTGTTTCATATTTGGGATGCAGATGGATACAGCTAAGATAGCTTGTCAGAAGCCTATTGTTCATTACTGCACCTGTGAAATGTTTGGTATAAAGCAACACATTCTTCCTGCCCCAGAAACTGTTACTGTCCTAGAGAAAAATGTTACATTTTTGCGTAACTTTTAAAAAAAGCTAACAGTGTGTTAAACCTCTGCTTTTCAAAACAGTCCTTCCTCCTAGCATTTGTGGCACTTCAGCTACTTCTAAATTGTTGGCATTGGTTGCCTGTCTTACCTCTGAGTACACATCTTTGTGAGCATCCTGACAGCCAGTGGGGGCAAAACCTGGATGTGCTCCATCCTCTCTTGCTACCCCAGGAGACTGTTTTGGTGCCAGACAAATTAGTGAAGAACCCAATTGGTGCCAGAGCAGGGTGATGCCTGTTACTGAAAAATTAATTATTCTCTCTTGTGACACCTTGTATGCATGCACACGTGTAGCACTGGTAGGTCTCCTGCATTGTCCAAAGTTCAGACCCACATATTTTTTGCTTGGTTTTGCCAGTCTTGAATCATTTTAGCAGGGATTTCCTGGGTCAACTACCCACTTCAGATTGATGTTTTTGGGGAAGACTTGCCTAGATTATTTCAATCATTTCCAAGAATAAGGATATTGAAAATTGTTGTTTTGCGCTCACTGCATTAAAAAAAAATAAAATTCTTTCAGTGGTTTTGCTGAGAAGCTTTGGTGTTTCCATGCTAGCAATTTCGCAATGGGATGCCATAGTGTCAGGGGCATGCCTTTTGCTATTTTTCCAAGATAAATTGCCTCTATTTGGCCTGCTTAGCAACTCTTGAAATTTGACAGACACATGTAGTCAGTAGAGAGATTTAGAAAACTTGGCACTGAGGCATGCTTCAGACCACGACTTCAGAAACTAAGCAGAAGTTTATAGGTAGCTGCTTGTGAGGGCTGTAGTGCTAGGCCCAGAGGCTGATAGCAGAAAGACTGTTTTGTGTACTCTTAGTGCTCCAGAAAGCATGCCAGAAAGAAAGATGGAGGAATTTTTCTGGATTACTACAAAGGCAATACAAGCAGGAGTACATGTGGCTGAAAGGGAGGAGACAAAGATTGGATCAGTAGAGCCCAGCATGTAATGGAGATCTGTTTTCATGAAGTACGTACAGACTACAACTAGCTATGACCATCAGACTCGGCATGGGAGATGGTGAGGATTAAAGATAAGGAGGCAACTTCAGTTTAATCCCAGTTGCTTTATATAAACATTACTGGTACCACCTATATTTACATGGGCTGTTTGGGCATACTTACCTCCTCCAGGACTCAGCTTCCTGGATGAACCAGAATCAGACACAGACTAAGACTGGTGTTGGCTGCAGCTTTGCTTGGAGAGTTGTTGAACTGAGGAGATGTATTGTCAGTGAAGCAGAGGGTACAAAGCAAAGTAAAAATAGTCTGGGTCTGGGCAGATGAACATTGGCTTGGCAATACGGATTCTCTTCCCGCCTCCTGGGAGAAGTGGCCAAGATTGACAAAGTGATGTAGTTTTTGGCTGAAGAAAAGTAACACTGGAGGAGTTCTATGCTACTGGGGGTCAAAGCCCCCTGGTACTTATGCTCTTGGTGACAGATGCCAGCACCACCCTCCCCTCATACCTGCCTCACCATGTCATACAGGAGGCCCGCACTATGCTCAGCTCTCCTCTCCAGCCTGCAGGAGGAGGGATAGACAGAGCCAGAGTGCTTACAGGAGGGAAGTCTTGCCATATTGGGCAGACTTGACCAAAACACACTGGGAGCAGAGTCTGTAGTTTAGTCATTCTGCAGCTACTCATTTGACACTCTAGGCCATGATGGGCAAACTGGTTCTTGTGGAAGCAGCAAGCCACAGGGAGACCAGGTCCTATGCATGCGTGAATAAGCACAAATATTTCTAATGTTTGTTGCCTGTCTGCTTCCCTCTTGCATATATGTTCTTTCATTCCTATTCACTTTCTAATGTGAACGTGGGTCTGGACTAGAAGTCTTTGTGACTATATGGAGAGGTCACCCTCAGTGACTGGGTAGCGATGAGGAAGCTATTACCAAACCAGTCAAAAGCCTTCTTCCTCAGTGGTCCTGACCAAATAAACCCTGTGGTCATCATCTCGAGCTTGGAGAGGACAAAAACCCCATATGAATCTCTGGGGAAAAAATATGAAAAGGATCTTATTTGTTTAGACATTGTATCCATGTCCTAGTATCCTAGATAGCAGTGTTTTGAATGGGAAGGTTCTGGAGCTCTCCACCTCAGAAAAGGACTCAAAAGTGCCAACATAGAGCAAATCAGTTAACTTAGAGAAGCTGAGGGATAGAGGAGATTGGTTTTGTTTTCAATGTTACAGTGGCCAATGAGATTAATCCTGAACAATGTTTTTGCTGTTCTATCTCTGTGATAAACACTGGAAACTGCTCTTGCTGATAGAATACCTGGAAACTGCTTTGTTGTTGAAGTGGTTCAGAGCCTTCTTTTCATTATTTATGGCTTTGCAAGTGGAACATGGTCAGCTGAGAAGCTGAGAAAGATCAGGGAGGCCTGCATGCCTCAAGGTTATTCTGATTTGTTTAGTCACCTGTTTTATACACACTGGGGACTGATAGCATTTCCCTTCTCTTTTCGGTTATTTTCTATTCCTTCATCAAATCTCAGGAACCTCTACCATTGCGTCCTAAGGGCAGCCTCTTGCCAAGAGTCTGTTTATTGTGATAGTGACATTATTTACAGGCCTGGTGTCTGCTTAATGTGTCTAAGGCCTGATTTATACTTCCAACTAATGTAAATTTACACCCCAGTCTTGTTTAATCTCTTCCTGCCAGGCTCATACACTTGCCTGCATAGTCATAGAACAGATTTCTCCCTATTTGATCACATTAGGCTCTCCAAATTCAGAACTCTGCTCTATTCAACACCTTCTAACAGCAGACCCAGGGAGCTGTCTGGATAGGTAGGTGCCAACTACTTGATACCATGATTTTGAAACTCATTTTGTTTATAATTCTGGGTTTGTGCAACAGCATCTTGAGTATTAGCTCTCATATGAAGTCTCTGCTAATCAGCAGAGGCAGCAATATGATTTAGCATACTTTGAGGAGAAATGGAGGGCATTATACATGTGAAAAAGCAATGGGCTGTGTCTTCACAGGAGGTAATATAACTTGGGAGCTGCGTCTAAATACTTCTTTCCTTAGTGTGCTGTTCTGAGGCTGGCTGCTTTGCCCAAACAATACAGACAGAGCTGCCGTTACAGTATTTATGTCTCATTTCCCAAGGTGAGCTGAGAAGAACAGGCAATAATAATGCTTCTTTATTGTGAATTGCCTCTGCAGATCCTCATGCTTGGGAACATGCCTCAGCACAGTCTATAGAACATCTCTGGCACATCACTGGGGATTGCTTCTTGCATATTTATAAAGCACTTAGGTATCTTTCAAGCAAAGGCATGAGGCATGCATTGTGTTATTTTTAAAATGTGGTGAATACGCTGCTCCTAGCACTGCACACTGCCTGTGCTAGGCCTTCAGAGTCCACACATTCAAAGCAGGCAGTAACAGGCAGTAACAAACAGTGTTCAGAAACTTTGAAAATCAGTTAGGTAGA
Organism: Scopus umbretta; assembly: GCA_013400535.1. Classification (NCBI taxonomy): domain Eukaryota; kingdom Metazoa; phylum Chordata; class Aves; order Pelecaniformes; family Scopidae; genus Scopus; species Scopus umbretta. The sequence goes on from VZTL01069694.1 coordinate 23,691, forward strand.
GCAGGGCACTGGCCATGCACGTGTGTGCATGTACATCAGCAGAGTGCTACCAGGGTCGCTCACCTCTGCTATTTGCAGAGTTGTCACCTGAAAAGAAGTCTCTGGCTATTTCTCTTCCTTCCTTCCTTTACATTATTTTGAAAATGCTGTCTTAGTCATTGGGAAAGTGCTGGCAATTAGTGGCTTCCTCTGACCACAAGTGGTGTCAATATCTGGGACAATGGTACCACTCATAAAGGCAGGTTGGGGAGCAGATGTGAGCCCTTGGTTTCTCTAATTGTCGGGACACCTGATCCAAGAGCTGCCTCTGCCTGGCTACTGAGTGGATTGAACCAGGTGTCCCACCTCTTTGGCCAAGTGGTAACCCCAGGCATCCTGACTGCTTTACACTCTGCGTTGAAATACCAAGCAGGTCTCTGGTGGTACCTCGAGGATGAGGTCTCCCACCCACTTCTGTGCTACAGAGTCCTGGCCCAGGAAATATGTTACACATAGCAGAACAGCTTCAAGAGCAAGTGAGCTGTTGCCCAACAGGGATTCGAGCTGATCTCTGTCAAGACTCCCCTTTTTCTGACCCTGCCAACACTTTTCACTGTAAGGGAACCCTTGCATACACGTGACCACCAGTGAGCTACTGAAAAGGGCTGATCTGACTGAAAAATTAACCTGGAGATGAGATCACAGGCAGATCTGAGTTCAGGCAGTTCCCTGAGCTCTCTGCTTGGTTGTTAGTGCTGACAGAAGAGATTGGGAAATTGAGACTCTGTAGGGAAAAGAGAAGACTTGGGCTGCTGGGATTTAGATCATATTGCTAAATTTCTTCTATTGAATTTGCAGCGGCACACGAGGCCAGGTTTTAGTCTGATAGTTCAAGTGTCATGCTCTAACTTTTCCCTCTTGGAAGCTAAACATGAATGTTTAAATTGAGCAGACTGGTGCTTTGTACCCCCACATGGAGTAAGATTTTTAAAAAAAATAAATTCATAACCAAGCAGCATCTGATATGACACTGAACTGCTGATTTTTGCAGAGCTCACTATGTCTTGTGGGATAGGGTTTTTTTAAGCAATATGTCCCATAATGTAACAAGGTAGAAAAAAAGGTTTTCTGTATATGTATATATGTGTGTCTACATATATGTGTGTATATATAAATATATATGTAATATATATGCATACAGAAACTTAAAAGTGGCATGGCGATTACAGTTGTAAGTCAGTTGCTAGATAGATTTACCCTATATTTATAGTAATAGTGTTACATGTACTTTCAGGTTTTAGTGATGGTAGGAGACAAATTAAAGCCACAATTGCTTAGAGAATAATTTCCAGGCATTTTGCAGCACATATTGATGGCTCAATTTATCTTGCTCAGGCACCACAAATCTCTAGGTGTTTTCCTTGTCTCAATCCCTCTTTGCCACTGCAGAGCACTGGTGCAAAACCCAAGCTTAGCCTGGTTCTAGGCAGCTGATGGGAGAGCTAAAACCTGAGCTGCTCACTAGCATTTTGCCATTGACGAAATTTTTTGGATCTGTTGGTCTCTGATTTCAGTGTTGGTGCTCTCTGCTGTTTTTTTGTTGCAGTCCGTTTTCTGTTCTAGGAGGTGGTTTTGCAGAATGCTTTTGTCCCGGAGGATGAGATTTCATTTTGAACTCAATTAGGAGTAAAGGGCTACTTCAGCACTGTCCTCAATAAACTCTTGTTTGACTAGCAGAAAGCTCTGCTTGCTCTGAGCCAAAAGACTGACGTAGGAGTTGTGTCAGTAGAGGACTGACAAGGTGCAGCAGGAGCTGAAGAGGGGAAAATTCAATCAGGGCAATGCTGAGGAAGAAGAAGGTTTTGAGTGGAGCGAGGGAATGAGCACAGCCATTCACTCACTGCATGGGCATGTATTTGCCTCAGGTGAAAACTGAAAACTCCACCTCAAGGAGGAGTAGAAAGTCTCTCTCTTTTTCAGGCTTTCCAATGGAAGGGGCTCCAGGATGCAGGGCTGGTCAGCTCAGCCCAGACCCAGGCTGACATTGCTTCCTGGCACTGCTCCGTGCTAAGGGGACAGATCGGTTCGAGTCACTGCTGACACTGCAGTAGCTACACCAGGCTCCCCTCCCCAGAGGAGAAATGCACTTGGAGAGAGAAATCTGCACACAGGCCCTTCATTTCGTAAAGGGCCTCTCCTGCCCCTTTGGCTGACCACTGTCCACAGGCACAGGGCTCCTGAGCAACTTGATCTAGTTGAAGATGTCTTTTCTCATTGCAGGGGCATTGGACAGATGATCTTTAAAGGCCCTTTCCAACTCAAACTATTCTATGATTCCTCTGTGGCTGAGGTGCTGGCAATGCAAATGGCGTGGGTGTGGGCATGCAGGACTACCTGCAAGAGGCGAAAAAGCATGCTCTGCACTCCCATTTGGGCTCGCACCGGCAGATGCGTGAGGCATGGACTTGCATTTGACCACGTGCCTGGTGTGAAGCTGCTGTACTAAACAGATGCTGAAGTGCCAAGGACAAAGCAGTATCACCCCTTCCCTTCTGTTCAGGACTTACAAAGTCCGTCATGTGGGGGACCATACTTGTGCCATGAAATAGGCATGTTAGGTACTGATGAAGGCCAATTGATTTGCCTTATTAACAGAAGCTAAGATGTTGGAGATATCACAGTTTTAGGTATTGACATAAGTAAAAAAAATCTGAAAACAGAAAGGACCCTGTAGTTCACCCAGAAGAGAGGCAAATTCAGGCTAGAAATAGATGCTCATTTCACCCAGTGACGCTAGTCTCAAGATCATTTTATACTAGCAGAAACCAGTGAGTGAAACAGCCTTGCCCTTTCACTGCTTCAATGCTTACTTCAATTCCCACACCACCGCTCTCTCAGACACATCAGCGCAAGTGTTTTCAAGGCCATAGAGAGAACTGTATTGAGAACTGGTCCAAGTTAGTCACCTTCTCTAAGAGGAAAGGTTTGTTTTAACCCAGATCAGCATCCCAATTTGATTCCCCATGGCTTCTCAAATGCGTAAGATAATGGGAGGAAGTGAGCAGCATGGGATAAGACTGAGCAGCCTGGGGCTAAGGGCACGACCCCTTTTTGGGGTTCTGTTTTGGCTGACAGTGACGGTGAAACAATGGCCTAATCCTATCCCAGTTCCATCACTTGTCTTGAAACCAAAATAAAATCTCTAAGAATTATGGTCTAGCTGAAGCAGGTAGACCAATTCTGTGAAAATCACTGTTTCTGTGGTAACTGATGACAAGCCTCACGCTGCTTTCAAAGAGGTGCCATTCCCAGTGGGTTCATACATGATTCACAAGCGGAAAACCAGCAGCTGACTGGTGACAGATTCCACCTCATCCCATGGAAGAGGCCTGCAATGGAGTGGTCACTTCCTCCTGTGGTGGGTAAAGAAAACCACTCTGGTTTGAGACATTTAAAATGATCTAAAATGGAGTGCTTGAGAATTTACCATCTTCTGCCAAGTAGGATGTAACAGGACTCTAGCAGTCCACATTTCTCTGGTAGTCCGAAGTGTGTCTTCTGATACATTAATTTGTAGATAAATGGAAGTGTTTATCTAGTTTGGCTTTTGCCTTCTTTTTTTCATTTGGTTACTTTTTTAGGGACAAAGGTGAATATTGCTTACAAAACAAAGTTAAGCGCTTTAAACAAAAACCCCCAAAATTTGGTCTTCTGCAAACTAAGAGTTTCTGAATAATACTTCTATGCTCAACAACAATGAACTAAGAAGATTTTAAGAGGCTGGGAAAGCAACATTTTCTACGCTTACTTATTCTTCTAGATGAAGTCAATTGTAAAAAAAAAAAAGGGCTTTGGTAATAAATGGTAAGTTATTCATGACTTTTTTGAAGAAGAAATAACAATGTGCCTTCTGTGAATATTAAGTAAAAGTAACCTTAGGGGGATGGGTTGGGCAGTGTGAGTCATACACAGGTTTTGAATTATTGATGTTCTACAACTGTCAGCCCTTACAAGCTTGCACTGCGTATCTTAGTCCCTTCAAGGCAGGTGGAATAAGTTTCTGCAGATCCATATATGTTTCCACAATAAGATACTATGGCAGCACACAGAGGAATTTGTAGTTGTGCTGATTTTTGAACTACATTTCTGCAGAATGCAGCCTCTCTTGCAAAACAGCATGTATCTATGCTTTTCCCAGGGGCTATTCAGGCACATTTCGTGTGCTCCAGCCCAGCGCATTTCCATGAGCTGCTTCCCATGTGCCTATTTTGAATACTCTGTAATTGCTTTAGGACTGTGGTTTCATTAGTTGTTTCTCAGAGCTGAGTTTGATGAAGGTAATACTGATAGTTAACAAGTCTCTGCACTATAACATCTCAGTACCTTCAATCTAAGAAACCAGAAAGTGTGAAGATTGGGACATAAAGCATTCAACAGTTATGAAGAAGAGTTATTAAACTGCTTGTGTGTTGTCCATTCCAGCTGCTTGTATGCATGCAGTGTGATGTGGTTTCCAGTTACCCGCTCATGTGCTCTGCTTTCTGTGACGTGATGGCCCCTTTACTGCTGGATGGTACTCATTGACTAGGTAGCTCTTCAATATTACTGGTTCATTGTCAGCATTCAATGTGTGGTCCCAGGCCTTATTTACTGCAAACCATCTAAATCCTGCACAGACTCCCCTCTAATTGATTTCCCCAGCTCCACTTTGATTTAATTTATGCCACTATACAGTATGCATGCACTAGAAATAAAGTTCACCCTTCTGCTGTGAGTGGAAAAGCTTATGCCCTGTTGAAGGCTTCTCTGTAAGCTCTTGGAAAAGAGCTTACAAGGGAATTACAACGGTCAATAGTCCTTGGACTACTGGGGAGCTTCATCCTTGTGTTTTACAGATAGCAGTAATAGGCAGGCACTATTAGGCTTTGACTATCATTAGGAGAATCGGCAGGATGATTATACCAGAGTGACAGAGGAGGTTGTGTTGAGGTCTTGGCCTGCCTTTTAGAGGAAGCTCAGGGAAGCATCCCCAGGCCAGGAGATTTCAGGTCTCTTCAAAAGACCTCTGTATAGACGTGCTACGTATGTTTGCATGGCTCCCTGTGCCTAGAGTTATAACCACAATGGTTAAGTCATAGTCATGTGGGGAACCAGAGTCAACAGCTGTTCCTGATGGAAGGGTGTGATGGTCTTGGCAGCTGTGGGAAAAGGGGACATCTGTCACAACCTCAACACTGACTGGGGGTAGGACAAAAAATCTTTTGCCTGTGTGTTCTCTTCTTTTAAAAAACATGTTGGATATTTTCTTGCTGGTGCTGCTTGAAGCACAGTGATGGCAGAGGTCCTGGTGAATGTTTTGGCCCCATAGTTGGCGGTCAGAGATGCTCCAGTTCCTTCCATTGCATGTTAAACCCTACAGCAGAGACAATTCTGCTGCCGCAAACCCATGTGCCGGACAACAGCTTCAGGGCACACAGGCAGGGAGGGATGGAGAGGGAAAGCAAAGGGAGCTGTCACCCTATTGTGTTTGTGCACAGCAATGTATATACATGAACAGCTGTCTAATAGGTGTGGTATCATTTAATCTTAACTGTCTTGATAGGCCTACATTCAGGACTTAGCATGAGGTGGTATAGGAAATAATGCGTAATTACTGTTAGAGACAGATTATGGTAAGAATAAGAGTAGTAATTTAGGCTGGATGAATAGCTGTTGCAGGCAGCGTGTGTCAGCATAGAATCAACTATGCTAAACAGAGGTTTGATGATCAGGAAATATTGGAGGTGCAGAGAGGAGATGGATGGGCTGGGCCAAAATATCAGAAGAAATTCTCTGCTAGTCAGGTAGCTAATAACATATTTTTCACCTTATTTAGAGTAGGACAAGATCATATGATCATATCCAATTATCATACCTAGGTAAAGCTATATTATTAATTAAAAATAATTAAAATTATTGTTATCTGTTACTGAAAAAGACTAATCTTGTCAACTGTTGTGGCTTCCAAGGTCATGCCTGGGAGCCAGCAATCCAGGCAATAGGGGAGTTGAAAACCAGATAGACAGCAGATCTGACCTCCCTGCCTGCCTGGGGCAGGAGCCTACTGGAGCTGCCTAGGGCTTCAGGGAGGCAGGGAGCTACCCCACCTTCTGGGCTACAGCTGCCCTCCTCCTCAATATGAGCCCTCTCATCCCCTTTCCAGCAAATGGTGTAGCTGCTTGTGGGGCCCAGCTGCATGGCTGGGGGCTGGCTGAGAGCAGGGAAAGACAGGGCTTAGCCCTGAGTGCTGGTGACATTCTCCACTGCAATGAGTCTTGCTGTCCCCTGCCAGCCTGGCTCCCTCTACTCTCCTGCCCAGCAGAGCAGAGAAATTTTGCCCAGCAGGGCTGGCATCAGCCTGTAGGGTTACTTGGAGAGGGAGAGAGACAGAGTCTTGGTTTGGAGCAGTTTCCCTGCTCCTGTATGCTCAGTCAGCATAAGCTGTGGTGGTGCAGAGAGAGGCAGAGGTGCGGGGAGGAGCAGTGTCATGCTTCTGTCATGCCTCTGCATGGCCTACCGAAGCTTGGCTGCATCCAGCAAGGCACCTCTGGATTTTCTCTGAGCCTGGCACAAGTGGTAAATGAGGTGCCAGATTGCTGTGTCTTGTGTGCAAAAGTGCAACAGGCAGAGAAGCTCTTTCCAACTCCTTTCCTCCTCAGCCAGGCTGCCAGCTATGGGGAAACAGAGTGGGGTCTTCCAAGGGATGCCATCATTCAAAGTGCCTTAGGAGACAACCTTAGAGGGGCCTGAGGTCAGCACTCCCTAGCAAGGGTGGAGACAGCTCCTAAGAGTTTGAACACTCAAGTACATTGATAGTTGCTTAAAATAGAGTGGCAGGGAGTCTATGACAATCCTGCAGTCTCTTGGGAAACTCCGATGAAGCAAATAGTTCGATGCAAATAAAACCAGACAGGTCAGGAAGAAGCTTTTCAAGCATAAATACCAGGGCCAGAAATATAAACTGAAAATTGTACAAACATTTTGGTTTTTTAATATGAAGTCTATACCAAATTAATCTTGCCGGTTGTAACCATTTCCTCAGCCCCCACACAGTAGTCTGTCTTCATTTGCTGCTATGTTTTGTTTAGATTCAAAGCTTTTACAGACTGAGATCTATCTGCTTTATGTGTTTATAAAGCTCCATATATGTCTTGGGAGTTGTTTGAACAATAATAGTAAATAAATAGCAGGTAGTTTTGGCTGAAATGCTCCAAAATGTATACTTCTGAGTCATCTAAGATGCTCAATTAAGTATATATTTGATTTGGGAATGCAACTGTGTGTGAAATCAGATGACAAAGGTCCGTGTGAGCTCTCAGACTGGAAGTCCGCCATGTTATGAAGATGTTTCCATTCTTATTAAACCCCTGGTGCTGACTGAAGGACTAGTCTTCCCCAGACATCCGTGGTACAAGTCTGGAGTTTTCAATAAAAGTACAGAAATAAAAGTACACATGAAAGTGTCTGCTTTTTGCTGAGGTAAGTGACAGTTGTTGATAAACTGGGTCAGCTGAAAAGTGTCTGGAGATGGGATTCATGTTACTGAACTTTAGATGTCTGGGGGTAGGTGTCTACATCAGAGCTGCTCCCTGAGGTCTTTCTTGCCCTAGTTTAGATACCTGCTTGAGGTTGGGATGAATCATGCCCTGCAAAGCATCTCAGCTGGCTGACTACAAAGGAAGCCTAGCTCAGTGGTTGGTGACTGCATTGGGGGAAGCCTACATTTGGGGTAGATTAATCCTGACTCGTACATTTTTATGCACAACAAAAAGCTGATGAATATTGTGAAGGAAAAAAATTGTTTCCTTGTACCTTTCACAGCAGGATGAAGGAGATTTCACCTTTGGGAAATGCAGTACCCTGTTTTTTTTCCCAGGATGCTTTTGTTTTCCTGGAATTAGTGCTTCCAGAAAAGACACTAGGGAGAACTGTGCAAGGTAAAACTTATTTTCTAGGTTTGTATCTAGGAGTATCAGAAGACCTGTCAGAGAGCATATCTTCACAGGCAGGTACAGGCTAACTTCTACTCAGAAGTCAAATAGCTGCCTTAGCACACCTGGCCACAAAGCCATTCTGGAGCATATAGAAGACCTCAGCTCTGTCTGTATGTATCTGTGTAGGCATGATCTGAAGCAGTTGTCTAAAAAGGACAACAAAAACCTATTGCTGTGATTGAGAAAGGTCTGGATCCAGCTTCTCTGAGGTATATACGTAGGTTACACACAGTAAGTTATTGGGCAACAATAAGGGCCCTTGATGTAGCCCAAGGAGTTAAATCACAGGAAATGTTTAAGGGATGGGGGAGTAAAAAAGTAGTTAGGGATGGAAGGGCTATGGAAATAGCAGAGGAGCAGTCTTGGAGAAGCTGTCATGATTTATAATAGCTGTGGCATTACAGGGTAGCCAGAGTCAGAGCAGTCCAGAAGGTACAAAGCCAGCATCAAGCCCCTAGTCTCACTCTCTCTCTGCTGGCATCCTACCATTCTTGGGATAAACAAGTGGGGAGCTGAGCATGAGGCACTCTGGAACACTCCTGGCAGTGTGTCCATAGCACAAAATCACTGCTGTGTGATCTAGCTAACAGCAGTGACCATTCACAGTCTGCCCACACGACCATGCCTTCAATTGCTACGTGACCTGGCAGCACAGAGCTTTCACATGACTAAGGGATGAACTATGGCCTCAGAAGATGGAGAGCAGAATATAGCATGTAATATTGATCTGGTTTTAGCAAGGTGTTACTAGTTGCCTTGAGGCAAAATCTTAGCTCTATAGTAAGCTCCTTGCACAGTGAAATGGGAGGAAAAAAAATAGATGAAGCTTAGTCTGATGCTAAGAAATAAGGGCTGAGATATTCTCTAATTGCAAAATGGAGGGTCTACAGTCACTGGCAATCATTGTACACATGTGAAAAAGCAAACCAACGTGCAGAAACTGTTAAGTGTATCATCATGAGAAAAAGCAGAACTGACAGAAGGGGGAGACTTAGTAACTGTGAGCAAGAAAATGTTCTGCTGTCATTTGTTTCTACATTTTTTCTGGGAAACAGGACTTTGTGGGCATACTTTATAAATAAGATCTCACCAAAGAATCTCTCTGATGTTTTCATTAATGTTTTCCTCCTTCCATAAACAAGCCTAATATCAACTAGCTCTAATAGTACGGCAGAATGTGCTCCTCAGGAAAAAAAGACAAATTCCTTGAAGAGAAAAATCTTGGAAATATGATTTGTGGCACAGTTTTTATTTAGATCCGGATGTAGCATAAGATATATCCATATTTGGCTCAAATGCTTGACATGAGACTTAGAAGAAAAAAAAAAAAAGAGGCCCCATCTGAACTAAGGACCTGAGAAAACTTAGGTTCCAGGCATATCCACACGAGACTTTCCAAGATAAATTAACAGCGGGCCAATTTGTAGATGTTCAGCTGGATTTAGATTTACCAAGACCAAGATGTGAAAGGAGGCTCAGAACACTTCACACAGCTGTGGAATTTGCCAGGGAAACTGAATCTTCATTTGTAGCACCTCACCAGGAAAGGAAGCAGACAAAAAGGTGGAATGCAATTGCTAGGAGCCCTATTAGTCAAGACTTGCTTCTGGTAGGCATCAAAGACAAAAAGCAGCTGTAGCTTGGTCTATGATATTTTTCAACTCCTGGAAACATTATTAAATGTTACAAAACAAGAGGATAATGCAGAAATCCAGGGAGGCTGTTCAGCTAATTGCTGGTGTGGTGATCAATTAAAACTGGCTAGAAGAGGCTTGTTATAACTTTAAGGTTGGCTGAGAGAGAGAACCATATTTGCCTAGTGAAATTTCCTTGGAACCAAGCTACTGAAGTGCAGCTTGCTTGTCCAAAGGTGGCCTACATGTTTTTTGGTTTGGATCTGGGAGTGATGCAAGAACAGTTGATGTTTTTCTACTGAACAGGCAACGAAACTATGAAATACACAGCAGCGATGGACAGCAGTTCAAACATAGCTCTTCTTAGACCTGTTAACAGCCCAAGACAGCACTGTTCCTCAAGGCCTTGAGTTCCTGCCTGCATCCTGGACTGCAAGAGACAGCACAGTCTGTGCGAACGAGAAGGAAGGGTGTGTTTCAAGTTCCCTGATAAAGCTTTAGGCTGGAAGAGCTTTTTATTAATCTGTTATTCACCGTGGCTTCTTTTTATTGACACATAGATGAAACACCTAAGATTTGGGGGATGAAAAAGTCCTGAAAGCTCTGGTTTCTCCCAGGGTATACAGTTTATTTCCGAACATAATTGAAAATTGGCCGTGACATCTGCTCTATCTGTCAGATGCTAGCACAGACACTGGCAATTAGCAAACTTTCTCATGCAGTAGCTGAACACACTGGTCATCACCACAGCTGAGATTAGAACCAGGAACCACATGCTCCAGAGAAGCAACCCCACCACTGCATGATGTATGAACCCAGGGAAAGCTTCTTTCTAACCTTGGCAACGCTCAGCTCACAGAAGATGAACTTCAGCTATTTTCTCACATTCAGAAATCCTGATGTAACTAGATGTTCTTTTAGGAAGTGGGAGGTCTAGACAAATGAAAGATTTTAGGCACTCCTATTTGGGGAGCACCCAAGGGAAGGACTGTTTGAGTAATTTGTTTGTACAGTGCCTGAAATAAAGGGGCCCTGGTCCATAGTGTTAAGGGAATAGAAATAATAACAACAACGGTAGTCTTTCCCTTTTCAGAAGGGGCTCCTTACAGGATGGACGTAGAATGCAGTGGGCTGGGATTTGACCTAGGACAGACTTGTAAAGCTTTTTCTAAGTTCTGTAGAAATGGACCCTTTTTGACATCTGAGTAAGACTCATGCTTTATCAATGTGGCGCGTGAGGAGGAATGTGAGCGTTGGCCCTGCCTTTGCTTAAAAGCAGATAGATTTCCATTGAAGATGGAGGGTTGGACATGTGCACCCAAGCATGGAATCTGAAGTTCCAAAAATACATCCTGTAAGTTCTGAGTACATAGTGACCATGCAACAGGTTGTTGATATCCAAACCTCTTTTATACCTAGTGGTTTTCTCTATGTGACAGACAGGAGCTATCCTTTTCCAAGAACTCTGAGCAGCCATGACTTTGTATAAATGCTATAATGCCTGCATTTTGTGGGGCATTTACTGAGATGTGAAGGCTTTGACTCATATAAGAGCTGAGCACTCAGTGTTTCCAGCCCAGCTTGGCTCCCCTCTGGTGGATTTGAGGCCCACAGAAGGAGGGAATTCAGCAGTTAGGATCTTCCTTTTTGTTCAAATATAACAACACAGAAAAATATATGAGTGCTTTCAGACTGAGTGTCCTCTTCTTCCTCAGTAATGAAGATGGCAGGATGAGCAATGCAGTGTTTTCTTCCTTTAGCCTGCTAGTGGCTCAACCTACTGTGGAAGCTACTGTGGAAGCTACTGTCTGCTGAATTGCACTTGAGAGGCAGCTGCTTTTCACATGTTGGGGTCACCAGGAGTACACCTGGTGGGGTCACCAGCAGTAGCAGCTGTCAAAGCGAGCTGGACCCGTTGGGGTTACAAGTTGCTTTTGACATGTTGTTCTGATCACCTCCCCTTGTGTTAGAGTTCCTGGGTAATGGCCATATAAACACCTTGCCTCAGAACCCCATCTTCATCTCTTATGGTAGGCAGTAATTTTTTGGGTGGTACTATGGGCTAATGCTCAGATAAGCTGCTTACCTAAAATGTTGGAAAGGTCAGTGGTGCCTTCAGCAAAGAAAATTTGTTGTACCCTGATCCTTGCTGTTTTCTCCTGCAGTTTGTTCAGCTCTGATTCCACAGAAGACTTCTCTTGCTTTTTTTTTTTCCTGACTGTTCTGTCACTGAATTGTGTAATTAATGTCTTTAATATAGCAATCATAACGTGAGGCAGTAACAGAGACACTCTGGCAACTGAAACAAGTGAAAACCCCTGTAAGATTAATGCTCTTGTTCTTTCTCCCATGGTAAAATGTCAGTATTTTAGGAGAGAAAATGTTTTCAGCTGTGCACAGAAGGGTTTTTATTTAAGTGACCACAATTTCAGAGTTTCCATTGTTTTCTCATTCTCCCTCTCTCTTTCTTTATGAACAGGCTAGTATCATTTATTTAAAATTCTCCCTGTTTTCATTGGAATGTAGTTAATTGACTTGGAAGGAGTATAATCTCTTGAAGAAAAACATGCTTACCATGTAAATAGCTCCTTCTCAAAAGGTCTGCAAAAAGGCAGATTATGTACAAATTCTTAGAATGCTCCATTGTGCCAAACACCATTGAATTTGCTTGAATTGGTCAAGGCCTGGCATCAAAGCATGACATTTATGTGATTATTTATGTTGTTTATTAACTAATGTATAGCTGTGATAGTCTAATTACTACTGCTCTTAGTATGGCCATATGAGCTGTTCACAGCAGTAGCACAAACCACACACGATTTGGCTGGTTTCAAGTTTAAGCAAGGAAGTAAAAATTACTGGGTTTCATGCAAAACTGTTTGGCCCATGAACCTTTCATCAAATCTGCAAGAATAACTTATTTGTTTTTGGTTCCCCCCTCCCCGTCTCCCTACACACACCCCTATATTATGGAGAAGCTTAAATGAATGTTGTGTTTTTGTTATGTAACTTCAGGTCAGTGGCTGAAAATCAGGCATATGATAGGTTTCCTTGATACTGATTGACCAAAACCATTGTATTTGAGTATATATAGGCATAGCAATGTATCTTACTGCTATGGCCCATCCTTCATGAAATGATGAAAAAGTCCTTGACACCACATACTTCAGACTCAGACTCAGCTCTGCTGGGCAGCCCAGGTGGGACACAGCTACCTTAACTTCACTGTAAATGTTTGGATTCAAAATTTAGCTCCACTGCTAAGTTGCCTCAGGGGCAGCTGAAGTCCATGTTCAGCTGCCTCTCTGATGAGAAAGCCACTAAGAACCCATTTCTGGGTGTTATGGCAGTAATACTGTTTTGAGAGGGTCAGAGCAACAAGTCTCTCTCACATGCCCAACCTCCCTGAAGGTCATAAGCCTGGTACTCCCAGTCTGTGTTACCTGCTGTGCTCTTGCTCTGACCAAATGTGCACAGAAAGCACTCCCTGTACCGCATCACCCATCACAAGGAGGAGGATCTTAAGTACCCCTCTAATTTCCAGGCTCCCCCATTCACCCCTGCTCTGGGACATTGGGGTTCAGTTCCCTCTTCTGACTGACCAGATATGGATCTGTATTGCAGATGACCCAGGGGAGCACTCACTCAGCAGCCCCTTTGGAGCTGTGTCTGGGGCACAGCATCAGCAAAATCAGCTGAACCTGCAGGAAAGGTGGGGGGACAGTGTGGGTTTATATGCCTGTGGAAACAGTTGAGGTCAGTGTCATGCCAGGTCCATGCTGGCACCAAGCCGTTGCGACCTGTGCCAGTCCTATGAGGCATTTCTACATGTTGGATCAGAGCTGTGTTGGCAGTATGGAGGCCTGCTCCACTCTTGGATGTGCAAGGCAGGTGCAGTCCCATGCTTTGTGGTGGCACGGGGCTGGGACTGGCACCAACTTGCACCCTCCTGGCTTGGCCAGAGCTAACATGTGGTTGCATGCTGCGTCTGATAGTACAGACGTGCCCTCCAACTCCCTAGCCCAGCCATTAAGGCAATATTTAGAAAAGGGGAGCCTGGCTGCAAGTTGTGATACTGTTGTACACTGAATAGGCAGACCAGGCACAGGCAGACTGTACAGCAGCAGCAGCAGCCTATGTAGGAGCAACGAGAGGGCAAAACCACCCCACAGTCTCCTTTGTCAGCCTTGGAAAGTCTAGGCAGGCTGCTGCTGCTGCTGCTGCTGCTACCCAGGGCGGAGTCTGGGTGTCTGGGACTGTGACAGCAAGAGTCACTGCCCCTAGTTGTCTTCCTTGGAAGCCAGCAGGACCAGCAAACCCTGGATTTCCAGTCTCCATCCCCTGATTCTCCATCTAGCACTGCCCCTTTGCCTGCCTCTTTCCTCCTCATGCTTCTTAGCTTTGGAGCAGCAAAATTCAGTTTTGCCTACACTGCTGAGAAGCCTTTAGCTGGCTTTGGGAGGAAGAGGACTTTTCTGAAAACTGCTGATGGCATCTGAGTCCTGGAGAGGGACAATATTGAGACATACCCATGTTTTTGGCATTTCCCCTGGCTGGCTCAGCAAACTGCACTTTGTGGCTCTTGCTTTAAGGCGTGCTGTTCTCATGCCTCGTGGGAACAGAGGTCCCTGTATCTTGGATGCTGTGAATTCCCCATGGCAACACAGCATCTAAAAATTGGGCATGGCCTCATGAAATGTAGCAATGCCCTGGAAAGCCTCAATCAATGTCAAAGTATAATGGACAAAGGCATGTCAGGGAAAGAAATGCATGGTATTGGAGTTATTAGGCTTCGACAGATACATGGTCATTCCAGTTTTTGTTCCCTGTTTCTTCAAAATAGGTTTACTCTACCATACTTTGAACATTTCATTATTTTTAAGCAGCAGCGTAGCCTCAGGGAAATGAATGGAAGGCTCAGAAAGGGAAGTTTGTTGAAAGACATGGCTGAGGAGGGGAAATGAGAGCACTTGTGCTTTGGTTCTCACAGATCAGGGATGTATTTAGCTGAATTTTGCAGTTCCACTGTCCAAAAGTACACAAACAAACATGTTTTATTCACACACAGAATTACTGTTTTTGTGCAGTTAGGGAGGGAGGCAGGCAGGGAGTGGCTGGACAGAGAAGGGCTTTTTGTTCTCGTTTTGCCTTTGGCAAACGTTCCACCACTCAAATCCAGCAGCATTTGCAGAAGAGTTGAGATTCTCTGATGAAAGGTGCAGAGCGCTGGGGCACTGCAAGCTGTTCTGCAGGCACGAAGCTGATGCATGTGCAGCGTGGGCCTAGCTGTGTTACAGACAGAATACCAGTGCTTTCTGCCTATAGCGACCGTTTCAAAAAAGAAAAGGTGCAACCACAAAAAGACTTTTTTTTTTTCCTCAAGCAGCAACATTTCCAAACAAATCATTTTTAACCAGCCTGAGAAAAGACAAATTAATTCTACATGTTCTCAGTCCATTGTCATCTACCATCTATCATTCAGGATAATGATAGATTTTCAGTTTATAATTGAGTTGACAATTCCCTCTAATTTGTTTGAAATACTTTCCAGACCTTTGGTTCTTCATAATTGCTCAGCAGAGGGAAAAGGAGGGGAGTGTGTATGTTTTCAGATACCTGGTGGGATTTGGAAGCTTGGAAGAAATAGAAAATCATTGCAGATGTATCAGGCAATCATGCAACACGTTATTTCAGAAGCAGTCTCTCCCACCATTTACCAACAACCATGGGCACAAGTTTCCCCAACCTCCTGTGCTGGAGTTTTCAAGCTCTTTCACGTTGTAGACCCCTACAACTTCTCAGGCAAAGTGCTGATTTGCTGATTTGCAAGTGTTGCACAAGGTGCCTAAAATGTCCTTTTGCAGATCCCCTTAAAGGTAGGGAAGAATGCTTCTGTCCACAGACAAACCTCTCAATGGGTCTGCAAACCACAGTTTGAAAACCGCTACCTGTAACAAACCTGCACCAAAAGCTGCCAGAGCACAATGCGTGACCAAACAGCATTAGGTCTTGCCAAGTGGACCGTCAACATTCTTGATTTCTGCTGTAGTAGAGGTTGGGTGTGGTAAAAGCACCCAGATCATACTGAGAAGGGGACAGCCTCTGCTGGGACAGAGGTATGGAAGAAAACCCAGATTCCTGCTTTCTGTGGAGAAAATTCCAAATGATCTCAAGCCTAGGGGTTGGGAGCAGATGTGCTAGGTACTCTAGCCAGGTACCTCGAAGGTGCACTTTGTTTGTCTCTCCAGTCCTAGCATGAACAGGTCAGTGTGAGGATGGGCTGAAGGGACAGAGGGGAGTGCTTGAGAAAGGAACGTAAGCAGAAATAGCAGAAAAGGGACAGGGATTTAGGGTGTAAGGCTGAGTGTTTTATTACAGAGCAGTGGGAAACTAGACTGCGGAGAAAGACAGGCATAGCTGAGCTAGCCAGGTTGTTATGGGGACTGTAAGGTTGCTGTGGAGGGAGAGCTTGGGAGGGCTCCTGGGACCCGAATTTGAGTTCAGCAATATGTTCAAGATTATTTATTAGGAGTATTACAGGCATGCCCTGGAGCCCTAGGCTGGGACCAGGACTCCACTGTGCTAGCTGCTGTCTTTTCCTTCCAGAGCTAACAAATCATGCGGGCAGCCTTTTCTGCTGCGTGCTAACTGTGCCTCTCTCCCCTTCAAAGCCCAGTGTCTGTGTGAATCATTTCTAATGTAACTAATATTTTATTATTAGGTATTTGGAAGCAGACAAACTGAAAAAACAGCAATATCTTGATTTGGCTTTTCTTTTAATGAGCTACTGAGAATGTGAATAATGTTTGCTATCCACATACAACAAGGCGCTGGAAGTCTGTGCTGTCTGAACGATTTACTGAATCATTTCTTGTGTAGGTTTGTAACGCCGGTTCTGGCACACTGGGAGGCTGTGCTGCCATGGGAGGAAGAGGAGGTCAGACAGAAGGAAGAGGGACGGCGCAGCCAGGCAACTGCCAGCAAGGCCTGAAGTTTTCAGAAAAGAAGGGATGTTAGCATGGGTCCAGCTTCATCCTTGGACTGCTAAATACTAGCTTTTTTAACAGGAGCCTGTCGGTAGGCTGTGATAAAGCAGTATGGTTTTTGTGTGTCAGGTAACTGGAGTGTGAAGAAACCTTCAGAGCTGTGGTTTATAGCTCATTGTGTGCTCTGGAGCTTTCTAACTGCTCCACCTGGTCTTTCCTCCTCCTTGGGAGTCACTGGTGTGCTACTGCCCGGAGAGGGAGGACGATCACCCTCTTGTGGGAAAGGGATGAACTGAAGCAACCGTAAGACAGGCCAGGCAGGGGGGAATGCCTGATTTGTCCTTGTCCAGCGGTAAGGAAAGCAGGTCAGTGCTGCCAACATCCCTCCCAGTTGCTTATCTTGTTCATATTCACAACCTTTTGTGTTCACTTTTTGTGGCAATCACAGGAAGACACTGCTTTTTGGGATGGCTTGTCCCTTTTTCATGCACAGATTTATAGAATGGTTTGGGTTGGAAGGGACCTTCAAAGATCACCTAGGCCAATCCCCCTGCTGTGGGTAGAGACATCTTTCACTAGATCTGGTTGCTCAAAGCCCTCTCCAACCTGACCTTGAATACTTCTAATGATGGGGCACTCACATCTTCTCGGAGCAACCTGCTCCAGTGACTCACCACCCTCATTGTAAAAAATTTCTTCCATATGTCCAATTTAAATCTACCTTCTTTCAGTTTAAAACCATTGCCCCTTGTCCTATCACTACAGGCCTTGGTGAAAAGGCTCTCCCATCTTTCTTGCAAGGTGCATATTGTATTACAATGCCCAACACATCACACAATACACATCAATATACAATATTTGTATATTGAAAGGCTGCAGTAAGGTGTCCCTGGAGCCTTTCCTTCTCCAGGCTGAACAACCCCAACTCTCTCAGCTTTTCTTCATAGGAGAGGTGTTCCAGCCTTCGCAAATGGGAAGCCTCCATTTTTTTGGCCCTCTTCTGGACCCACTCTAACGCGTCCATGTCTCTCTTGTGCTGGGGACCCCAGAACTGGACACAGTACTCCAGGTGGGGTCTCACAGAGTGGAGCAGAGGTAGGGAATCACCTCCCTCGACCTGCTGGCCACACTTCTTGTTATGCAGCCCAGGGAATGACTGGCTGGATACTTTCTGGGCTACAAGCACAGATTGCCAGCTCATGTCCAATTTTTCATCCACCAGTATCCCCAAGTCCTTCTGCAGAGGGCTGCTCTCAATCTGTTCATCCCCCAGCCTGTATTCATACTGGGGATTGCCCCAACCCAAGCGCAGGATCTTGAACTTGGCCTTGCTGAACTTCATGAAGTTCACATTGGCCCACTCCTCAAGCCTGTCAGGGTCCCTCTGGATGGCAATCCTTCCCTCTAGGGTATCAACTGCACCACTCAGCTTGCTGTCATCTGCAAACTTGCTAAGGGTACACTCAATCCCACTACCTATGTCACCAATGATGATATTAAATATTGGATTAAATAGCACATAAGCAGGGGTACCTGTGCACACATTATACATTGGCTGTTCATTATCTGTCATTCCTTATTTACTCATCTGTGGTGTAAAGATGAGGGGGATGAAGGCAGATTTATTCCCTTTTCTGAGATTTTCAGTCCTGGAATCAGGAACAGGCTGGTTAGGCCCCTGAAAATATTTTCAGCTATTAGGCATCATGTGAACAAAGTTCCTCATGCTTGTTGAGTTGGGGTGATATGGCAAATTGGTGTAAAACTGCTGTACTGGCTGTTCCTCAGTAAGAGCTCCCCCTTGAGCAAGAAGGATACTGGACTAGCCAGTTCTATCAAAATGGATTCATGGGACACACTGGCCTCTGTGGAGTCCTAACAGGAGAAAGTGTTTACCCTACAGCTTACAGTGGGAGCTGAAGCATGAGAACAGACCAGGTGGATGATAATGAGCAGCAATGGAGAAAGCCTGACACCCCAAAACTTCCCAGCCTTGATGGGCCTCAGGAAGTGATGAGAGAAATTAGTGAAATAAAAATTCACTGAGGGCCTTAATAAATAAAAACCTAAACAACCTAACCCTCTGTCTTTAGCTCAGGAGGTACAGATTGATGGAGACTGAAAGAGCATATCAAGGAGGTATGATATGTGCTTCTCTTGTTCTGGTAGTTGTCCCTAGATGTATGTTGTTGGACACTGCCCAGTGCAGGGCGTTTGACTAGATGGACATGTGCTCTAAGCTCATACAGGTTGTTCTTAGGGTCATCCATGTTCCAAGTTTTCTACTGTACTTTTAGGTACAGTACTGCACCAAATCTTTATTAACTATTAAAATATTCTGAGTAGAAAAGCCTATGAGAGACACTTATTTTTGATGATGATGATAATAATAATCACAGTGGCAGAACTCTGACGCTTCAGTGGGAGTCAGTTCCTGTTTTATTACTCTGCATGCAAGCGCATAAGTTGCACATGGCATGCAAAAAAAGGGAGCAACTCAACTGCATATTGTTGCTGGTCTGCAGTGGAAATTTCATTTGGTGCCAGGCTTGTGAGACTAGAAGTGTCTTCCCCTAAAGAGAGATAGCTGTCTCTGAGGTCCAACAGGGAAAGAAAGAGAAGATTATCTTGCAAAGTTGCATGGGTTCTTTGAGGACCCCAAGATCACTGTTCTCTCTCTGATGCTTTCCTGGAGAGAGACTCTCTCTTACGCCTCTTGTGGGCCCTGGCGTGACATTGGAGGATGGCTCGCAGCAGTGGGCCCTGCAGGGCTGCTGCAGGTGGCCACACAGGGTGGTGAGCAGTCACTGGGGCACTTGCCCGGGCCCTGGAGGCCTGCAGCAGTGCCCACGCAGAGCTCTGTGGGTGTTAATTTAATAAGCAGAGCAGGGAGCCACCTGGGGTGCCAGGTGGGTGGAGAAGCAGCAAAGTGGCTATCGCTCTGCTGTCTATGTCTGTGCCAGAGCCCTGGGGAGGTGAGGCAGGAGCTGGATTATGTTGAGTGATGGTTCATGCTGGAGGGCAGAAGAGGGAGGGAGGGAGGGAGGGAGAGGACCCCCCACCCCCTCCCCTGGCAATGTCAGATCTCATCCTCTTAGCAGCTGCAAGAGCTGGCTTGGAGATGCAGGACTTTCCTGTCCTTACCAGTCTGATTGATCAACCCTCCTGCTCACAGCCTGAGAGCTTGTCCACCCTCCCCCACAGGAAAGACACAGGTCCCTCTGGATCTCTTGAACAGGAAGAAATTAGCCCTCATTCCTGCTGATGCAACATTGACTTCCGCCTGCCATGCTGGGAGGCCTTGAGTGTTTAATGCCCAGTTGGGTGTCTCTGTAACGCAGACAGAGCCTGAGGACAACTTGTGAAATCTGCAGGCTTTCTTTTTTTTCCAAGCGTAGGTTAGCAGGCCCCTGTTGTGAACCTTAGCACCTACCCCAGGTCCCTAGGTGCTGACCAGTCTTGAAGATTATGAGGCTTGACAGGACCCCAGCAAAAGAAATGTCATGGCTCCATAAAAGTCAGGAAGCTGGTGCTGGCACATGGAGACACAGGTTCCCCCATGATGAAATCCCTCTCCTGCTGCAGACTGGAGTTTGCCAATTGTAGAGAAGCTGCAGCAGTACAAGTGAGAAGCAGCGAGTCCTCTGTGCCTTCCAGACACTCCATGCCCTGCCTCCGCCAGGCTTCTGGGCAAGCCTGTCAAGTTCAGTGCGTGCTCAAGGGCTTTGCTGAACCTCTGCTTGGACTTAGGCAGCGGCTTAAAAAAAAATTCCATATGCACAAGTGCTTTTCTGAAGCAAAGCCCTAGGTGCCACAAACATATTGGTCAGGAAGTGTCATGTTTTTCTTGCTAGGGATGTGCTTTGTCCCTCTCAGCGAGAAGTTTTAAAGCTTCTTAATTTCTCTAATAGGCCTAATGCTCTAATGCAATAGGCCAGACTCTGCTCTTGAAGCACGTACGTGATTCCCCTGAAAGCTAATGGAAAGTATATACAAGTTTGGTAGTTGGCTCGGCCTCTAAAGTCAGCTTCTTCATATCAAGCTAGTCAAGTATTTTATTCTCTCTTGCTGATTGGTTTGCAAACTACAAGCCAGCTTGGCTTCACTCAAAAAAGACTGTCCCCAAATTATGATTTATAAGAATCTAGATTTATTTCATTTCATCTTTAAATTCATGTCAAATCAGAAGAGGGTGGTAGTAAAAACCAAATGTTTTTCTGAAACAATAACAAGGACATCATTATAATTGCAACATAATTTGCTCCATCAATCACATAGTTGTGTGGGTTTTCTTCTTTTTTTCTAAAAAAAAAAAAAGAGAAGGATAAATGGTTAGAAAGCCATGCAAAAACAAAACAAAACAAACAAACAAACAAAAAAACCCTCATGAATTTTTAGCCAAATGTTTGTCTGTTGTTAATTATAAGAATCTGAATTTGCTGGCTGACTTATGGCTATCTTTCCACAGAGGATAGCAAACCATATGCCCCTTAACTAGTACTAACCTGCCAAAGTTATGTTTTTTGCTGAAAGCAATCTGGAGTGGCTAGCACACTCACTGCATCTGTTTTGCAGATTAAAAGAGAGGAACACAAAGAAAACTATTGTACTCCTGCTTTTTTATTGGCATGTCATGTAATAGCCCAGAGGAATATCAAAATTGTTAAAAACTGAGATGAAAGTGATGGGAACCTGGTAACATTATTTTTGTTAAGTAAGCGTGCAAATTATAAGCCTATTAAACCAGGTACATGTCTGGAAAATATGGGACTCTTACATTCCTTTTAGTCTTTTCTCCAGCCTGATTTTGTACCTTGATGAAATTCCTAAAAAATGCTACATATGCATGTACAACTGAACATATGTTAAGTTCCAGCCCTTGAATTTGTGCTCCTTCACAAAGGACAGAAATGTGATTTTTGCAAATTTTGTTACTAGTTCATCTGCCTTGTATAAGGCTATGGGCTTGACTTTTCATCTGTAACATAATTCTTGCAAGAAATTATAATGTCTCACTATGAAATATTTCTTAGTCTGTTAAATTTGTCCAAGGGGGAAATTGCAATATCACTTTAAAAAAAAAAACTCATCTGTTAACTTCATTTTGCAGAAGGGCTGCTAAGCACCATCAGTTCGTGACAACCCAAAGTGAATAGCCCTGGAAGCTAAGCCTGCAACATTATTCATGTGAAAGATTCTCCCTCACATATCCATGGGACAGCAGAGCTCTACTTAGCTGGACAGTGAGATCTGCAGGACTGAGCGGTGGGTCCCCACTCTTACGCCAGAGCAGTCTTGTTTTACACAAGCAGCCTTATGAAAGTCAACCATCTCTTCAGATCAAGGAGCTCTTCATAGAAATGAAGTGCTGTACCTTTCTTTGGTCCAGGGACGTACCCTGTATTTAGGTCACGTTGGTTCTGCTAACCCAAATTTCAGCCACTTGGTAATGTTTTGCTAAAAACGGAATTCCATTCTTGACTAGTAGTCAGTCTTGTTTTCTAGGCAATTAGCACTGTCCTGATTTTAAGCTTTTCTGAGTCTTTTACTCTTCTATCCTCCCACATAGGTTAGGGGAGCACTTACAGACTTGTGTACTTTAAGCACTCAGACATGCTTACAGTTCAACCCCTGGTAATGTGCACAGCTGGATAGATTTTTCAAGCTTGTATCAGTGAAAGGAGAGTGAAAGCTAAATTTTCCTTGACAGGATTCAAAGAGAAGGCTAGCTCTTTGGCTATAGGCATTCTGGGGAAGAGTGGCTGGGAAGATGCCTGGCAGAAAAAGACCTGGAGGTGCTGGTTGACGGCCGGCTGAACATGAGCCATCAGTGTGCCCAAGTGGCCAAGGCGGCCAACAGCATCTTGGCTTGTATCAGGAATAATGTGGCCAGCAGGAGTAGGGAAGTGATCGTGCCCCTGTACTCGGCACTGGTGAGGCTGCACCTCGAATACTGTGTTCAGTTTTGGGCCCCTCACTACAAGAAGGTCATTGAGGTGCTGGAGCATGTCCAGAGAAAGGCAATGAAGCTGGTGAGGGGTCTGGAGATCAAGTCTTATGAGGAGCGGCTGAGGGAACTGGGGTTGTTTAGTCTGGAGAAGAGGAGGCTGAGGGGAGACCTTATTGCTCTCTACAACTTCCTGAAAGGAGGGTGTAGTGAGGAGGGTGTTGGTCTCTTTGTCCAGGTAACCAGGGATAGGATGAGAGGTAATGGCCTCAAGTTGCAACAGGGGAAGTTTAGATTGGATATTAGGAAAAATGTCTTTACTGAAAGAGTGGTGAAGCATTGGAACAGGCTGCCCAAGGAGGTGGTGGAGTCACCATCCCTGGAGGTGTTCAAAAAACATGTGGATGTGGCACTTCGAGACATGGTTTGGTAGACATGGTGGTGTTGGGTTGATGGTTGGACTAGATGATCTCAGAGGTCTTTTCCAACCTTAATGATTCTATGATTCTATGATTTTCTTTATTTCAGTACCATCTTTCCAAGGTTTTTGTGGTCCTCCTTGTGTTGATACTTAGCACCACATGAATTTATGTGCTTGAGCACAAGACAATAGAATAAAAAGAGTTTTTCCACTTCAGTCCCTTCTTTCTCTTCATTGAGACTGTGAGGGGACTGGAGATACACTTCTGAGAACGTCCTTTAATTCCAGTGAAGAGCTTCTTTCCTGTTACTTGCCTCTGGATGGCAGATCTGAAGGGTCTGCTACCTAAAGCAAGTATCCATGCATTTCTATAGCAGCATCTCACAACCATTAGTAAGTTGCTGCCTTTTTTACACTGTTTTCTCCTGGACTGAGCAGGGTGAGGAGAAATTCTTCTGATGCTTCTACATAAAGCGGCTACTGTCCCGTGAGTCCCAACTCCTGACAGCTGTCTGCCTGAAGCAAGGGAATACCTGTCCTCATCTGGTTTGCTGCATCAACTTCACAACCTCCTGTGGTCTCCCTTAACCTCTCTTTGGTCTTTCATGATCTCTTCCTTGTATTTCCTTCTTTCCTGAAAATACTGTGTTTTGTTTTCGAAAATGATATTGCAGGGCAGGGCAAGGGTTATTTTTGCTGTTGTCATCACTATTATCTGGTGAGCATCCTCTCTCCCAGTCAGGGACCAACATCTCACTATATAAAGACAGACAACTCACCAAAAAATAACAAGCAGCCTCTTGTCCAAAAGAGTTAATAATTAAAAGCAATACTCGAAACTCCAAGTGGCAACTGGAGCAAATGGTAAAAGGAGCTCAAGGTTGTGCTAAGGCAGTATTAAACAATATTAAGGGCTGATGACCTTGAATCTGTTGCTTGTTCTCAGGAGCCTGACTAAAGCAGACGCACAGCCCTCTCCTGTGCTCATAAGCTCACAAACTCTTACGTTGGTTTACCTGTTGTTAAGAGCTCATCACACTTACAAGCTCCCACTGGGGTAAACACCACTTGAGAAGATTCCCATCATTATGATAAATAAGCATGACTTCAGTGTGCCAGGTGTCTAAACTCTGTCATGCCTTAATCAAGGACTTTTTAGCTCAAAGGATGTTGGAATTAGGCCTGATTTTTTTTTTTTTTTTAAACTAGGATTTCATACATTAATCCATGCTGGACAATTACATTCCTCTGCCACGGGGCCTCGGCAAGCCCAAGGAAAGGAGCAGAGTGGGACTGTAAAGCAGTAGGGAGGTGGTCTAGTGAGGAGGGTAGCTTGTGCCATCTCAGCATTTACCCAGCTCCCACAGTCTAATGGGAATAATTTCATTTCCTTCTCACTCTAAGGGAAACAATGAGAAACTTCGATATGTTGGTGGTGGAGCACAGTAATGTACTTTTCAAAGACAGGCACGTACAAGGACGTTAGGGAATGTTTCTGCTCTGTAACAAAAAAGAAGGGAATTGTGGAGAGACACAAACAAGTGGTTATTTGACCTACTAAACAGAGGAGGAATTGTTTTCTCTGAGCCATCTTTTTTTGTTTGGATTCTCTGGTGTCTAATAATACCTTACAGAAATTTGCACTAATTTAGGTGTTCCTTCACTAGCCTGCCCATTTCCATGACATACTGGGTTAATTTAATATCTGTAAAACTTCTGTCAAGTTCTGTGGACTGGCCAATGGCTTCAAAAGGCGTCAGTGAGAATGAGTAGTTTATGTGAATATATAAGCCTGGTTTCCTTAGAAAACCTCATTAAAAAAATGAATTCATTACCTGCAGCAGAGCAATTGCAACCAAGGTGATTTACCAGTTTAGAATCAGGCCTGATATAAACACAGTGTTTTATGGTTTATGTATTAACCTCACTTTACAAGGTGTTTCTACTATCCCTAGCTCCTAGCATAATTTCTCCTAGCTGTAAATTGATAGCCATAATAATTTTAAGAAAATGTAACGGGTACTTTATAGAACAGGGTGACATTTACAGGAGGCTTTGTAAATTTAAGATACATCTTGAATTTCCTCCCCTTACAAAGAAAAAGAGTAGTCCAAGAAATTTACAAAATCATGAACTTCAGGTTTGTCTTGCCTTTGCAAAATGTTTCAGCTGTTTTGAGTATGAGCCAGGTGGCATCAGCCTCTGCTTGAAATTTTTTTACAGTAATGTTTCACATTAAAAAATCACTACAAAGAAATATTTTTTTGGGGGGGAGGAGCAGGTTTAAAAAGGTGATTTTTTACTTGAATCAACTGATTCAGAGTATTCTAATTAATACTCATCAGATGTAATAAATAATTGGTTTATTTTGTCTTGTAGACTGCAAATAACCTTTCTAAATCCTGGTTCAGCAGGATACATACATGTACGATGGGCTCTAAGCAAGTGACAGTTTCCAGTGAAGTCACTCATATGCTGAAAGGCCAGGTCTTTTTTTGGTTTTTAATATATTTAAACTGGGTCTTCATAATTACAAAACCCCCACATTTAAACCATATAAAAGTGATAAAACTGTGATAGTCTTCATAGCAGTTATAAAAGGAGTTATTTAGCTAATAAACAGGCAAATTAAGCAGTATACAATTTGGGCCAACCTCATCTTTATCATCTTCATTTTCTAACTGTGCACGAGTTTATGAACTCTCTAGGATAGAAGTAGGACCTGCCTTCTAAAATTTGACTTATGTCACCACATGGCTTCATTGAAGACTGTATACAGCTCACATCTTCCATTCCATCTTGATTGTTATTTTAAATGGGCATTGTTTCCATCCAGATTATTTTAGCTTCAGAAAAAAATGTAGCAACTAATTCCCATATAAGAAGAGAAAGTTATTACAGTAATTTTTTTTTATTTTTTTTTTGGTCAGGGGTTAAAATTTTTCCCATCAGGCTACATGTTTTGCAGCTTTTGTGACATGGTATGAAGCTGTGTCAGGGGAGGTTCATATTGGACATTAGGAAAAGGTTCTTCACTTAGAGGGTGGTCAGTCACTAGAACAGGCTTCCCAGGGAAGTGGTCATGGCACCAAGGCTGTCAGAGTTCAGGGAGCATCTGGACAATGCTCTTAGTTATATGGGTTTTTTTAGTTAGTCCTGCAATGAGCATTGAATTGGGCTCCATGAACATTATGGGTCCCTTTCAACTCAAGGTATTCTATGAGTCTATGATCTTTATTTAATCAATTTGCACCTTGCACCATGAATTGTCTGAATACCTACTGAACAACAGAACTGGCTGTGAACAAAAGTAGTATGGGGAAAAGTCTGCATGAGGGATGAGTGTCAGTCTTGCTCTGTGTGAACTTGCTTGAGTCAGAATGATTTGCCTTGCTGCTGAGCCTGAAATGCTTTGAATACTACATTTACACACTGGCTAGGCCACTGTTTGGGGACTGAAACCTAATTCAACTTTTATACCATGAGTGCTTTTCATGAGCATTATTTCTCCCAAGGCCGGTGCTACTGCATCACGGACCGTATCACTGGTACATTTTGTTCTTCATCTATCCATGAGGGAACAAATGCATTCCAGCAGCATCCTGAGCCTGCGCCGGCTGGTCATGTAGGGTTGTTAGCTAGCACCACTCGCCCCACACAACAGCTCCCCTTGCGGCTCCCCTCCTCTCCTCCCAGTTCCTTCCAGTCACAGTTTAATGCCAGGCTACATGACACAAGGTTCACTCGCTGAATAAACTGGGGGAACTTCAGCTACATTATCCTAGCTGAAAAATAGCTTTGCAAAACATAATCTCTTACAGAGGGTCAGAGAATTCCTTAGAAGAGGATAAAGATTTTTATATGTGCCTAGGCGGAAAACCAGGAAGAAACATAAAAGGATCATTTGTTTTTACACAAAATAATCAACTCAATTTAACCTGTCACTTAGTTCAATACATGATTACAACTGTACTTCTATGTAATGTGCAGTGCAAATGAAAACTTGTAACGCCTGCCCTGATAAAGCCCAGAAAGGCTGTAAGCAGAGGGATTCCAGTTTCTCTTCGAAGACATGGATCCTGCAGACACCTCATTGCCTTGTATTACACAATTATCCAGAGACAGATGCTCGAAGACAAACATTGTGCCGCAGGGGGATAAGGAATACTCTGTCACATGATATCTTCATCTGCTTTAACCCTTGGGCCATAGCTACGAGGTCAGAGCTTGCTGGCATGTTTTGCACAGATTTTCCAGGCTGTACTTTTTTTTTTTTTTTGTATTCTCACGACTTTTATCATATTAACACATTTGACAAAGAAAAAAAAAGCCAGAGGAACTGCAGCTAAGAGCTATTAAGAAGACCGATTATAGTCTGTTAAAGTGGTGTTTCATCAGCTCAAAGGTATCTTTACCAGAGAAGAGAACAAAGATACCTTTCTGTAATGTCAGTGGGAAGGATATAATGGTGTGAGGAGTCTTACTTTACAATTAACACAGACACAAATGGACAGAATTAAAATAAATTTAAAAAAAGAATAGGTTACTTTGCGTGTAATTATGTTTCTGCAGCTGCAGCTTGAGAGTCACAGGAGATGCATCCTGTCCTGCTCAAGTGGACAGAGGGCTTCAGTAGTTTAAGCCTGAATACAGGGAGGAGCTAATTCCATTCCAGCGTGAGTAGCTTACTGCACACATTTTATTACTTCTGTTAGTGCAAAAGTATAGCTGTACTGTATTTAGCCTACCTCTTCTGAGGACTAAAAGAGGCCACTCACCCAGCAAAGAGAAAATCTGTATGAACCATATCTGAAAGAACGGGGGAGGACCACTAAAGGATGTACTGGTGTGTGATTAACAACAGAAGAACCTCTGAGAGGCATGGTGTTTGTTAGCAGTAGGCTGCAGTTTCTCAGCAAGACTTCCGACTAGTTCAGAAAAAAAAAATCAGGTTCGTGCAGTACAATTACAAACAAATACTAAGAAGACAAAAACGTTAGTCTTGTGATTTTTGGCTTCTTTTCCTTCCTTTTTCTGCCTCTTTTCCCAATTCTCAGATATGTTTCTGGTCATTGTCCAGCAATTCATTCTTCGCATCTGTTCATTGTTCGTTTGCTTGCTTGATGATTCTGCATTCAGTGATCTTTCATTTTTCTCATACACTCCTTTCTCATTTTGTCTGGTTTTTTTGTTTGGTTGGTTGGTTTTTTTCCCCCTCTATTTTTCCCTCAATTTCTGATTTTGCTTCAGTTTGATTGCCTTTCTGCCTCTGTATTTTTCTTCCTTTTTTCTAGGCTTGGTTTTGGTGTCTCCATGATTTCCTTGTGTGTTATCTGAAGGCAGAGTTTCAGCTGGTCTAAATTGCCATAGTAGTCCTTCCTCTTGCAGAATACTTTGCTCACTCTTCCTGAGAAGCCAGCATTTCAAATTCCTTAGAAACATCAAGGAATTCTCCTTTACTGAGACATGTTCAGCCACCTCACAGGAAAATGTGATCTGCTGTCATTGTTGGATCCACTAGAAATCCAGCATCTCATGCTCACGAGGAATGCCTCATACTTCATAAGATTATGAATCACTGTTTTGCAAAGAATAATTTAGGAGGTTGCAATTATTTGACAAGTCCTTCTGATAAATCTGCAATTGTAATGTGATTTCAGCTGCTTTCAAAATCCAAGGAGCCGGGCTGTCTGCTTTCTTGCCTATTTTCATGCTATCTTCTGCCTGACCACCTGAATGCCAAAGGACCTGGCTCAGAAGAAAATCATATTTCTGCAGGGTATGCGTGTGGACATGAAAAAAGCTTCACTGTTCAGTGGAGACCTCACTGTGATGTGAGAAGTGGTAACTTTATAACTCAGTATACAGCCAGCATGTACTCATTCTACCCTATGCTTCAGAGAAAGGAAATCAAGGAGCGAGCAGCTTGCACTTGTTTCTTATTCCATGCAAGATTAGCAGCATGAACTCTGATAAATTCATGGCAATATTTTACTTGTACATTTTGCTTTGCCAGATTCCATAGTAGTTTCAAAGTGAAAAAAAAAAAACAAAACCTCAGTACTTCAGGTTGTATTTTTCTTACCTCTGCATCATCATTTAAATGTTAGCTATCCAGCCTAAGCTCATTGATTAGGAATCCTTTGGGGGTCCATATAGGGAGATAATTCTGTCCTTGGATATGTCCAGCTGCCTTTTGGAACGGTCTCTCTTTCCCTATGAGTGGTACAGGTACCTTAAGTAACTCAGTCTTACCAGAGAGGCTTTTTTTTCCCCAAGTGAGGCAAGATGCATCTCACTCTTTTCAAGTTGTCTGCAGAGCTACTTCCCGCTCACCCAACACAGACTTGTCTGTAAGTGGAATAATTTCTATGGCGCGTGAAGTGATGCCTATGCACAGACTGAATCAATTATGCAGATGTTGTCAACAGGGTTATGGTTATTATAGTAATATAAATGTTGGATTGTTCTTGAGAAATAATTTATTTCAGAACTCAGGAGCAGCTGATCTATAGTATAATTGGGTGCTGAAGAAAATTAGATAAAAACAAACGAAACTCTGACACAAAATAATTCAGTGTTCTGTTAACCTTTAATTTGGCTTTCAGTCCTCACAGTTTTACAGTACTTTCCAGTGCTTTCCAGTCTCATAGTTATATTTTTCAAAATATATAATTAACAAAGTCATTATTGATATCAGCTGAATTTTGGGCCCATTCTCCTTCAGTGTTATGGGTGCCCTTTTCTAGGCTATTTTCTTGAAGGAATTATTATGGGGCTAAGTAATAGCTCTTCTGGCAGGTCAGTTTTTGGATGGTATAAAAACTATAGGAATGCCCATTGCCTTTTTTACTGGTCTCACAGATAGCTCCCAGAGGTATTGAGCAGGACTGAAAAAAACCATCAACCCAGATGAAGGTTTTCAATAAAACCAAAGCCAACTTAGCAAGGTGTTACTTTAGGAAGCAATTGTTCTGTGCCGTATGGACAATCAATTTCTCCATATGTCTTTCACCAGAACTTAAAGTTAATGGCACATTGTACAATGGTGAATTCACGTAACGATATCAGCAAGCCTTCTTGCAATTAATCACACACTTTTCCAAACACACTTCAATATAACTCGAGGAGAAGTTTTGGAAACTTTCTGGACATTGTCTGACAAGCCATTCTGCTGACACATATGCTAACTGCAAACCAGCCTCCCGGCTGCTGTCCCACCTGGGGAGGCAGAGCGGTGCCGAACCAGTGGGTATCAGGACCGTGCTGCACGGATGGCTTTGGGCAGCTCCCCAGGACGATGAGGTTGTGCCGCTTTCACCGTACTCCTCTCTACTGCAAGGCTTTATCCCTTTTGGTTTTGCAGACTGGTGTTTGGCAAGAATATGGGGCTAAAATGTACTCTGCTTTTGCTGCCTGGGAGTCCTTTTTAAATGCGATGGGTTTGAGAGGTGTGATTTACAGCAGGCTGCAATGCAATAGCCTCCATTCCCTCAGTCCTCCTCTCCACACCTGTGCCCACGATCGACAGCAACAGCAAGCCCTGCCTACCTGCTCAAGGCTCAGCTGCCTTCAAAGCTTAAAGCAGTTTTTCTGATCATGCCCTTATATAAATCAGAGGACCCCAGACTCTGAGATGAAATAGCTGGCACTCAGGTAGGTGGAGCTATACTGGCATATACAAACTAATAAAGCCTTGATACAGGAACACTGCTTGCCTGAAACAAAAATGCCCAAGTTTGGGGAAAAGCTTGGGCTTCAGTCTGTCCTGAGAAGACTTACTCTGACTATGAATGGTCTGGAAGAGGACTCTGAACATGGACTTAGATTTTGCCTTCCCATCATCTGTCCTGGGAGAGGATGTGCAGCCCTCAGTACTTCCCTAGGAGGACGCGTCGCCTCCCTGGCGGGAAGGTTTGTTGCCATGATCCAAAACATTTTCATCTGATTCCTCCCTCCATCTCCAGTGACTGCATATGATACAGACCATAAATGTGACCCTATGCAAACAAGCAAAGGATCACGTGCATGTCTTCATGAGCACAAGTTAAATCACATCTGCTGTCACCAGGAAAGCAAAGTGCCCTGAATACTGGTGCCATGCACATCCTCTTGCTTCAGTGTCTTTGGCAGGAACTGGGTTTATCAAGACTAAGCTTTATCACTATTTGCTTCGTATGCAGCAAACAGGAGACATTATCCTGCAACTGCAGATTTTCTTTTTATTTTATTGTATTGGAAGATGAACTTCCCATATATAGTTAATATAGCTTGTATCATTGCCGCTAAAACTTGTTCTTTGGAAATGAAGACTCTTTTTTTGTTGAATTCTGATTGTGCCAATTAAGACTGTGAAGGGTTTCCATCTATTTCCCACTGAGAGCACCTAGAGCAAGTGTATATGGGTTTGGCTATTAGGTATTTCTAAAGACTTTTTGAAGTGTAGGTGAACCAGAGCTAGATTATGCTCTTTACTGTGCCTTTATCCCTGCTGTAGTAGGATTACTCTTGTATAACTCAGAGCAGAATTTGGCCTCGCATATGGGCATAACTGCATTATAAATTAGAACATGACACAATATGTAGCCATGACAAATGTTCTATTAGGAGACCAGACCACACTTTGGTGCCAAACTTGTAATAATTTACCATCTGGCTGGTCACCTCAGGCTTCTTTGCAGCAAATAAAAAAAAAAGAAAAACTGAGATTGTACATTTGATGCTAAGTATTGGACAGCTGTATTTGCATAGAGGTGCTTGTGTGGGGCTAACTGCAAGCTGATTGACAGCTGGGGCCTTGCTTTGTAGACATCAGGGCAACATTTTTGTGGTGCCTCTATTCCATGATGAATAAGGGGAAAGAATAGCTTTCCAGCACTAAAGTTTATATTAAAACCTTTCCTTACCTGCTGACCGGTCCTTCTGCTGGGAGAAGGAAGATGCCGTTAGTGAAGGACAGACTTCAGAAGAGCAAGGCTCCGTTCACGTAAGCACCCATATCTGGTGTTCACACTTTGAATGCTGACCTGGTTTGGTCTGGAGGATCTTCCTGGGAAGCCCAGAGCATCAGTGCAAAATAGAGCGTCTATCCATGGATAAAGTTGGAATGCAGTTATCCTGTCTATCCTGTCTACTGTACAGGTGATTTCTATGGTAGATAGAAATCTAGCATTTTCTGTCACTCATTTGTTCTTCATGGTCTGTTCAACTGGTTATGGACAGTCCCTTTGGTGTAACAGAAAGAGAGATCTATGAAAACTTTAAAGTGGACTTCTGTTCTCTGAAAAACAGAGAACTTTTGAGGGAGATGAAAGAAATACAAAGAATTCTTTTGGCAAACAAGCCAACAAAACAACCCTAGCATTGCAGGTGGCCTGGCTGCAGCTCTGCGTGCACTCCCAGCAATCCCCTGTAAGTCCAGAAGAACTGCTGAGCTCCATCCCAGTGCTACAGCAGGAGCCAGGGTACTTCCAAAGGTAAGAATCATTATTTTCTGTGAAAGCTTTACACGTTCTTCACATAGGAAATGAGGGTTCAGCAGTTTCAGCTGCGTGTTCCAGGTTCACACTTCTAAGCCTATCTAGAGTTAGGACAGTGTGTGCATACAGGAGAAAGGAAAAGGGAAAAGTGAAAGTTAGAAGAGATGTTATAAAGTGTCCAGTGTGAGACTTTTCGCTGACCTTAAACTGTTCTGTGATTGAGAGAAGCTTTCTGTGGCGACGGCTTATCTGCCTAACGAGACATTTCTCGCAGTGAAACACAAAGTACCCTGGGTGAGGAGTTTGGGTTTGGTGGCCTGTGGGCATGAGCAGCTGGGTGCTGCTGCGGGTCTGTGCAGGAACTTGCTGGACTTGACATGGGCTGGAACAGGGCTTGAATCTGGATGGGAGTAAACCAGAAAACGTGTTTCTGGCTGATTCACACGCATCCGGGGGTTATACAGAATTATGTTTTCTGTCAATCTGGATGGGCTGTTACCTCCAAACAACTGCTTTTATTTTTTTGAATGTAGGAGATCTTCCTGATGAGATCCAGCAGTGTAATGTCTGGTAACCCCTCCAAGTGTCTTCCTCAAAGCAGCAAGTAACAGTTTGTCCACACAGTTAGTACGGTGTCTGAGTTCTCAACAGCAACGATGTACCACAATTTCCTTTACATCACCAGGGCATTGCTCTGCTTTATGACGCTGTACTGACCCTTGTTCCAGTTGTGTTGGATTTTTTAATGTGTTTTCATTTAAAAAGTATTAAGAGCAACTTGGCAAAATGTTTTGGCTCAACTAAGAGCTACAATAGCTTAATCCAGATTTTATTATACTCAGACTTCATTATATGAAGTGAGTCACTCTGCAGTAAGAAGTGAACCTCAATGAGCTTGAGGTTTTGCAAGTCACAAAACTAATTTGGGATTTGTGAATAGTGAACCTTTTACCGCTGCGGTATTCACCCACTTATTTCTGCAAGGGAGTGGTGAGTTAAAAACTCTGTGGCTAAAGTGAGCCTTGGGTGTGAGGGAGAAAACTCTTCCCCAGAGCTATGCTGGCAGAAATGCATGCCCTATACATGACAGGTATGCTGTGTTTTCAGATAAGAAATTCTGTCTCTTGCCCCCTTATCTTTACTCTCATGTCCCGTGTGGATTGATTTTTGTAATACCTACTTCTTGCTCCATTTTCATCATGGTCCGCCCCCCCCCCCGCCCCGGCTTTCTATTTCTCCCCACTTTCTTCCAGCAAAACACAAACTTCATAACGTTCAAGTTCATCACTTAATACCAGAGCGCTCACGTGGGTTCCAAAAGAAGGAAAGTGAATTTACGCAGTGTGACATCAGAGGAATACGTGACATAGGACCCTGTTCAGCAAAACAGTCAGGCACGTGGCACGTGGCTAGAGGAAGAATCCCGTGCTAGAAACTGGGCAGATGGTTAAACGTGTTGGCAAACGGTGAGAATCACAGCCATGTTTAACTAGGTGTAAACCCGCAGTACAAGCTGTTCCAACAGGTGGGGGATTTCATCCTTTCTTTGCAAGGGTCACACCAACACAGGGGAAGCGATGCTGGTGAATTTGGGCAGGGACCTGGGCAGAGCGAGCACCAGCGTGCTGTGGGCAGGCAGGAGCTGCCTCAGTGCTGGGGCTGAGAGACCCAAGCTGCTGCTGGCCAAACTCCGGCCTGGGCTGCTATGTTACACCTGCCTAGGGCTCCTGGGGTCCTGGGGCTCCCCAGGATCTGCTGCATGTCTTGGAGCTTCCTGAACCACTCCTGACCACCCTCAACCACTTCCTAGCTACTGGATCCAGCTGTCTCTCTGGCGACAGGGTTTAAAAGACTGGGTTATTTTCTATTGCCTGTCAATCTTCCCTTCCCATGAGCTGGGTAGGACGAGGTCCCGAAGCCTGCCATTGCAAGAGCTATTTGCCAACCACCAGCTCATTCTCAGGCCCTCTTTTTACTTCTGTTTACCATTCCCACATCCTTCATGAAGTGTCATGTCAAATTCACCCAATTACTTTAGCCAAAAACACAAACAAACCCCAAATAGGAAAAAAAAAAAAAAGAGAAAAAAAAGGAACATTTCATTTTGACTCTCCTAAAGTGAAACTTTCCCATTTTTGAAATTCACAGCAACAAACAGTTCAGAGTGTGCCTGAATTTTACTTAAAAGAAAATGGAGTTGTTTCCCTTTTAATCAAATTAAACATCTTACTTGGCCTACAATGTTTTCCAACCTTACTGTTGTGGTTTCCTACAAATAAATAAAGGGAAAGGTTACTATTTCAGACTGATTTGAAGTGATATGAGGATTTTATTGTGACCTGCTAGTTAACTGAAGTGTCAAGAATATGCTGCCATTCTTGCTTGGAGTCCCAGAGGATGAGGTACTGCATAAGGAACTAAGAAAAAAATCCCCTTTATTTCAGTCAACTGCCAAAGCAGCCTAACATTTCTAGCCATCCGGACATTATCTCTTTAAGTTTACAGAGAATGTATTTTATTTGCTATGTCGCTACCAGATGACTTTCCACTTTTGTTTTTCACCAGATTACCCATCTTAGTTTGGTAAAAAGCCAGTAACTATCCCAACTGAGAATAGTTTATGTTAGTGCCAATAGTCATGTGAATTTGACATAACACAGAATAATTAAAGAAATGCTTTCAAGTTTCCACATGAGGAAGAAAGCCATAGGACACTGGTCAGTCATATGCTTTGGTACTTTCTTCATTTTTAGAAACTTCCATAAATCAAATTATTAATAAATAGAGGGAAGGCAGCCACAGCTTCTTCTTTTTTTTTTTTTTTTTAATTTAAAATTTTTTATCAAAGTTGGATTCACATACCATGTATTCCCTACAGGGAGAGAAGACACTGGGATTTGGTGCAGCCTTTTGTGGAAAGTTTTCTTCCTCAAGTCCATGTTGTAAGGGACAGCTCTGCTCTGCTCACATACTGTCCAGATCTTTGAGGATGCCCATTCCATGTCTGTGTGAGGATGGGTTGTTCTTTACAGTGCAATTACTGGAGTTTTTTCTCACCTATTTTTAAATGCTCCAATTAGTAGGAACTTGTGCTAGTTCCTGCCTGCTGGTGGTTACTTGCAAAATCCACAGCAGAAATTTCTTGCTCTTGCAGGTGATAGATGTCTTGGGACCTTCTTTTGCATCCTTGCATAGAGGAAAGAGTTCTCAGTAGCTAACACCACCTGATGATATGAGAAGGCCTCCAAGAGTAACTGCAGTTCAGTGACTACTGGATGTGCCAATAGCTGAGCATATGCTCAAGTGTTTTGCTGTGCTGTGGGCTAGCTCTGGATGGATTTATTGCTGGTAATTTGAGGAAGGCAATATAAGTGGGAAGTAAGGTAATACCAGCTTGAATTCCTCATTTGTGAATTTCTCCTTCCAGGTCATGATTAAGAAGTGTTAAGTATTATGCAAAAATTCAGAAGCTATTTGAATTTATAGGGTGAGAGAATAAATAGCTCCCTCAATCCCTTCCTCCCTCCCAAACCTCAGCTCCAGACAATGAAAATATCAAGACAGCGCAATATATTTCTGGGAAATCTCATATAGTATTACAAGGAGAGTGAAGGAGAGCTCTAAATGGCACAGACTGAAGTACTCTATGAAAAAGCACATGGTCTAATGCTGAACTCTTAGATATCACTAGCCCTGTATTTTAAATAATGCTAGCTAGTATTTTTCTTTCCTGTTCTTTAGCAGCTCTGATCGTCATATTATTTATTGCCAAAAAAATTAACTTGACTCACGTTTTTTGAAAAAAAAAACAGAAGATTTTATTTGGCACTGGAACAAATGTTTTAATGAGAGGCTAATGTAGCTGTAATGCATGTATTGCTTTGAGTATACTCCAGTCATTTTTAAAATTGTGTCAAAAAAGGCAGCCATATCTTTTTTGCACAGATTTATTGTGCTGCTCGTTGTTCAACAATCTGTTATTTTCCAGATGTTCAGTAATTTATTTTTCTTAATATTTGTTCCATTACTACTAGATACAGTAGTCAGACTTATGAGGGGGTAATTTCTGGGACCATTGAATTTCTTGTTAATTGCTACTCATTTTTGTTGTTATTATTATCAAAGCATCTAAAAGCCCCACCACAATCAGAGCCCATTGTGCAAAGCACAATGTGTACATTTAGGAGGAGACAAGATTAAGCAGCCCAGTATAATAATACAACCTCCCCTTTTACTGAAAGTCAGTATTTTGCTTTCTTGTAGTTCCCCCAGTCCCTCACAATGAAGGAAGAATTATTGGCATGGAAAACTCATTGAGTAACTCCTTTGATACACTAGCATGAACACCACGCAACTAAGAAAATGTATTTGTATCTCACATAATCCCTCTCACATTCTTTCACAATAGCTTTTACTGATTGGTGAGCATATAAATGGATTTTCTTAATTTTTCTAGTTAAATGTGAAGGTTGGAAAGGGGATAAGCACCTTTTTGGAGGGTTTACAAACACAGGCTTAGCCCCTCAGCTGTTGGTAGGTGTATTTTCTGCAGTATGTCTCTACCTCGCTCAGGCTGTCAGTTTTTCTGCTTGCTCCTGACTTCGCTAGCATCAACAGCATAGTGAGGGGCTCTTGTTTCTGACAGCTCGTTTGAGGCTATCTAAAAGCTTGAAATGGAGGTCACTGAAGGAAATCATAGTTGTCCTAGTTGTGAGCCACAGGGTGATGGTAAATCTGTGGTAAATCTGCCAAATAAGTGGTAGCGAAACACCGAAGTCAGCTCTGGCTGAGCTTTGTTCTGCCAGGCCCAAAGCCTGGTTGTTTAGGGTTATTCAGGCACCACTACAGCTCCTTGTAATCTTCAGGGCAGATACACCCTTTGTCTCTACCACCTCTCTTTAATTTTGCCTTTGTTTTTGCCTGATGTTATGCCATTTCCATAGGCTGCTTGTGTCACCTGCCTGAGGAACATCTCCAGGTGACCACAACTGAGACCTAAGCTGGACCCTGAGCCACTGTCTCTGACACGTGTGAGTGGAGTTGTTTCACTGTGAAATTCAGTGCCTTACTTTAGAGCTAGGACCTTGGGATCCCATGGTGGAGCCCTTTGGAGTAAAAAATGCTGCTATCTTTTTTCTCTTAA
Organism: Scopus umbretta; assembly: GCA_013400535.1. Classification (NCBI taxonomy): domain Eukaryota; kingdom Metazoa; phylum Chordata; class Aves; order Pelecaniformes; family Scopidae; genus Scopus; species Scopus umbretta. The sequence goes on from VZTL01069694.1 coordinate 61,313, forward strand.
ACTCATGTTTTGAAGCTATAACTCATTTTGAGATGCAGAGGAAGGAACTCCAGACTGTGAACCCCCAGTCAACTGTATGATGGGAGATGCCAGTTTTCCCAGGCTTGGCATCAACACCAAGTGGACAACTTAGCTTTGCTGTCAGCCCACAGAGCTTCACACTTGCTCCTTTAGATTAGTGGTCTTTTAGCTCTATCAGTGGCACCCAAACTTTTCAGCCTGGCAGGCCACAATAACCTTAAGCTCCTCAATAAGCTGTTGTTTGCAATAACCAGAACAATTCTTAATACTCATGGACAGCTCTTGGGTAGCTCATGCATTACTCAGCCTATGCATCCGGGCAAGTACATGTGTCTTGAGCAGTGTCTAGGTAAGTAGGAAGCTGTGGGCATGTGGCTACCTGGAATAGCTGCTTTTGGTCTGCTTCTGCTGGAGCAGACTGCAGGAAATATTCTCATGGCAGAGGCCTGTGCTGGCTTCCTTCTTTCTCCCAAGAGCTTTTTGGAATCAGCACCTCGGTACATTGTGAGCCAGATGAATTTCTCTGGCAGTGGTGGTAATTCAAGAGATTTCTTGGAGACTCTGTGCCCCATGTGTCTCTAGGAGGATGTGATGGGAGAGGCCAGCAAATATCCCAGAAAGGAGCCATGCAAATCTCCCAGGAGCTGGCTGCAAATGTTCAGAATTGTTCTGGTGGGCCGTAGATCTTCATATTCCGGTACCGATAGCCCTGGTTGCCATAGATTTCAAACCCGCAATGCCAACAATGTGGGCGAAAAAATACTCCTCCTGGATAAATCTGGTGTGTGTTGACTATTGCTTGGCTATGTAATTGCCAGTGGGACCATCACCAAAAGCTAATGGCTGCCTTGATATTTAATTTCTGAGGCAATTTCCTTGGAGGCAATGTAGCAAGCTCCTTCAGTGAAGTGACTCCATCTCTGCTCATGCAGTTTGACCCAACATTAAGCTCATTCTGGCACAGCAGCTGAAGAGTCTTTGAAAAATGTCTTGACTTGAAATCATGTCTAGTAACTACATTAGCCGTATTGAACAAGATGGCAAATATATGGGTCTCCTCAGGTTCCTTTTTGTGAAAGGAATGCAGTACTGAGTTTCCTGTGGTCCAAGGAATGCATTTTCCACGTCTGTAAATTTCACACAAGAAGCGGTGCAGTCATGTAGCAGCACAAGTTTTGTTCCCCACAACTTCTCAGCAGTGGTTTTGCATCCATAGTTAAGATGTCTGTTCCTACCACATAATTTTTTGTATTATCTGCTAATGACCCAAATGTTTCTTTTTTCTGATGTGAAACCCAAGGATACCAGCATTATTTCTTACAAAAAGTGCAAAACCGTGTGTCAGGCCTCAGAAATATGTGGGATTTGCCCCTAAGTTAGGCCTGTATTCAAAAGCTAAGATGGGCCACTTCCCTGTGTTGTTGTCAGGACCCTAAATCAGACTGGCTGAATCCCAGGGCTAAGAAATGCTGCTGTTCCTTATCGGACCCTGGCAGGTGGTAGCTTGCGTTTTCGTAGAGTGCTCACTTTGGTGAAGGAGCTGTGAACAGATTCACAGTGCCCGTGAGCAGCAGAGTTGAATCTCAGCTAGCAGGGATCAAAAACAATAGCAGGGAATATTAGAACTATAAGTGAAAGGGTATTACTCTGTTTACTCCAGGACCTGAAAACATTGATCACGGGGGAATATCCACATGTAACTTCTGAAAGGGGACTTCTTTTCTGCTGTTTTGCCCTGTGAGCATTTAGGTATCATTCCTCCTGTACTGCTGAAAGTGGGGTCTGCTCCCAGAGTTACCTCTTGCATTTTCAAAGAGCTGGTGTTGGCTAATAGCTTTTTCTAGAAAATGTGCCTTACAGCCTGGGATCCTTTCAGCTGACCCTCTCTGGACAGTGGGTATTTTTGCTTGCTAGGAGATCTGGAAATGTGTTCAAGTGTATGTTCCTTGTTTTGTAGCACACTGCTCAGTGCCAAATGCTGCATGCTTTACTTGTCTCAAGCTGTTATATGTTGCTCTCTAAGGGTTTGGACTAATGTTAGTTTTTAATTCCCCCTCCTTTTCGTTCATTCTTTCTCTCTTTAAAAAAAAATATTTTTAACCTGGAAGCACAACAAAATGGCTAGAATTATTCTAGGCCTTTTTTTATGTAGTTGCCTGGTCTCTGCACATACAGTTCTTATACAAAAGATTTTCAAATATTTGATGATTAAGTCAAGAGCTGATTTATACACTTAGCCACCTTGGCTAGATGTTCGTAGCACCAGCTAATTGGGACATTGCAAGGATATGATAAATATTATAGAGAGGTCATCTGCCTACTAAAATCAACTCAAATTACTGTAAAATCAAATAATGAAATTGTAACTTACTTTCTTGACATGAATCCCACTCTGTCTTGGTATTCATCTACTATTTGCCTGGCTTTGTACTTTGAATGGTTTATAACCTTTCTTCTCGTTCCTCAGATTACCTGCTATTTTTCCAGGACTCTAAAAGCTGCAGAAAATTGCAGGGATTTTTTCTGTTCTGCTGGGTTTTGGGGATTTTTTTTTTGTTTTCTTTTGCCTTGTTTTTCAAATGTTTTTAAGCCTGCCTGACTGTTGCTGAAGAATCCAGAGTCCAGAGTCAGTCTCTTTTCTCCAGGATGCTATACCCCTTTGACAAAAGCTTTTACAGGTAACTCAGCCCATGATACAGAAACACAGACAAATTAATTACTTAACGTGTGGAACAATTCCTCAAGCACTGTCCATATGCACTATCTTACCCTGTGATAAGCGGGGGTGATTTCCCTGCCTCTCAGTGGAACTGGGGCCAGCTCACCTGTGCTGGCTGTGGGAAAGGCTTAGTGTGTGTGTGCAAGCCTTAATCAGAGAGCAGCTGACTGGCTGGAAATACACACCCTAGTTTACATCACGGTAACTATTCCTGTGCATGTCCCCCTAAGTATTTTTGGGACCACTCTTTTCCCTGGTTCCTTCTCCTTGTCCCCATGCGGTGCTTGTATGGCTGGGATTCGTTTCTTGGCCAGCTGCAGAGATCTGCTGCTGGGCTGAGCCTTCCCTCCTCCCACCCCCTCTCCTCTTCACCAGCACCTCATCTGTGTTGACATCCGCAGCCTCTTCTGTTTCTCCTGCGTCCCAGGCAGCTGACTCCCCTTGGTTTCATTCCCACTCAGGCCACTGGCTGCCTTCCTTGCCTCCCCTGCAGCGCAGCACTGTTGTGTTTGCTCTCCCCCGCTCCTTGCTCAGGAGAGGTGGTGGTCTCTGAAGGAGCGTGGTGGATGTCCTAGCACAGCCTGGATCCTGTGCAGTGCACTCCATCTTAGTGCCTTACAGCTGTGCTGCTGCGGACTCAGGAAAATCCATACATCACTCCATCTTCCTCCTTTGTTCAATAGCCATTTTCTGACAGAAAAGCAACAGCTTTCTCCGTGCTGTAAACCCACTGAACTAGCAATAACTGTTTTATAACTTTGCTGCCCTTGCTGTTAACGGAGAAGTGTTAAGTGTCTGTGTATTCTTACTTGGCTACTGGCCACCCTTTCAGTTTCTAGTGCGATTTTTCTTTTGACGTTCAGAGCTGCTCATTGTAAAAACAGACCAGGTATGTTGCAAGCTTTGGGGTAGCCTTAAATCTTATGGTGACTTTTAGGGTATTCCAGCCTTGCTAATAGACTTATTGTTTCTTTCCATTGCAGCTGATTCTTTCTAGTCTGACTCTGCTCGTTGCCAGTCAGCCCTGTGCAACTTTCCAGCCTCGACAGGGATTTGTTAGGTGTTCTCTGCAAAGGACTGAGAGAGAAGCGGGAACGGGAGTGTTAAGAGGGACATGCAGGGTGAAAGGGACAGGCAGGAGAACCTAAAGTAGGTGGGCGGCAAGGAAATTGCCTCTGATGGTAGTTGTCTCGCGTGGGAGAGGAAATATTCTGTTTGATTGTTCATCTATGCTGCCTGCTGATATTTTGGACATGCCAGTGGATATCTTCTCATGGTAGCAACATGGTATGTGGGGCTACATGGGGCAGAGAATGTGGGGAGGCAACTGACCTTTGAAATCAAGACTATCGACTATCGGAGGAAAAACAAGTCCACCGTACTATTTGTTAATGTGGACATAGAACTGTATTGGCCAATCCAGACTTAGAGTTGTTTGAGACTATCAGGTGATTCTGGGGCCACCTCCTGCTGTCTTTAAGAGTATGGCTAGTATTACAGGATTGGAGGGGCCAATGGGAATAGCTAGAACAACCCTGTTTTGTGTAAGAAAAGCCTAGACAGTTTATGAACCTTTCAGCAACAAGAAGGCCTGTTTAGAACCTTACAAGAAGGACAGATATTTTCAAAAGCCTGGAGGTAACTTGGGCTGGGGTGATCCCATGGGGATCATGACATGTCCAGCTGGCCATGATGTCCCCACCATTTCCCAAGCTGTTGCCCAGGGACTCAAAGAGAGGAAGGGTTTAAATAGAAGAGGGTCATGTTGTCTCAGCAAAAGGGTAACTCCCTCTCCCACGTCCCAGATATTTGAAGCTCCAAGGACTTCCTTTTAACCTCAAAAGTAGTATTGGTTGACTACCCTGCTGTAAAGCTTTCATAAGACTAGGCGGGATTGGGAGTCTCTGGTGAGCCACCTTGCACAATCAAGAAGAAATGATCCATTAATGTACTGCTTACAGCACTGTCTGCTTCCCTGTGTCCTGTGCATTCTACAGGGAGTTTGTGGTGAGCAAGGACCAAGTGGGCTCCGGTAGGTGCCTCGTATCCAAATGGGCCGAGTGAAACTGCCCCAAACACTCCTGTGGAGGGGCTGTTGGGATGCTTCAGCTGCTCCCATTAGAAGAGGTTGGGTGAAGCAGCACTAAGTTTTCATTAGCCAGCTAGCTTGTGAATAATTTATAATCTCTTGTTTCATCTATGTATTAGCTGGTTGTTTAGCTGGTCTGGCAGATAAGCAGGAAACAACTGAGTAGGACACTCCCTTATGCACAAAGTATTTGTTGATCTTTCCCACTCTAACACAGCACAGAGGATGACAAGCACCATAATATCTCACCTAATGCTGTTCATTCTTAGATGGCAGTGTTATTTCTGCTTATCCTGCTATGCAAAATCTGTCACAGGAGATAAATGTTTGCTCTTGTCAGCAGGGCTTACTATGAAAAAAGGATATTGCTTGCAATAAGCTAAGCTTTTTATTCTTTTGCTTAAACTCCTTGTACTTATTTTAGGCCTTTGTTAATGAGATGCATATTGAGAATTTCAGTGGTGTTAAATACGCTCAGTTGCCACTAAGTATGCATGAATGTGGGTATCTCATGCTTTTAAAGTTTAACCCTTAAAGGAGCATGTGTGTAAACAAATGCATGCAGTGATAAACAGTGAAAAAGAACTATGTGCAATGTGACTTGACTTCTGTTCTCAAGATCTGTATGCAGTGGAAGTGTTGGCCTCTAAAATTATTGGTACCTGGAAATCTTATGCAAGAGATCATCTGGGTGACTTTCCTGATCTCTCCTATTCCGAGATTAGATGCACTGGACTGTTGCAATGCAGGTGGAGATGATAAATTTGTGCGTCACACTGACTAATTCTTCGACCAGAAGGACAAAGGGACTTAGGATGGAAACATTTTTAAACATGAGTCACCCAGATACAGTGATGGTTTTCTGTTCATGCTGTGCAGGATCTACTTTCTGCTAGAAAACACAAGCAAGGAAACCATAAACCTATCTCTATAAGTAAAGTCATTTTTGCCAGTTCTAATGGCTGTACTAATACCAGGTGTTCCAATATTACTGGAATTGTTCCAGTGTTTATTGGATATTTGAAAAATGTTGAATTTCCAATATAATGAAATAGTTCTTCTATTACTGAAATTCAATGAGTTGGGCACCCAGCTTTTACAACAAAACCAAAAAACCCTTGTTTTCACCTGGGTAGTTCAAGTTAATCTACTGAAAGTCATGCAGTGAACATGTTGCAAGACAAAAATACCCCCCAATACTCCCCATGTCTGTCAGGATGGGAGAGGAGAAAGCACGTAACTGACCCAGGCCTTCAACTGATGAAGATTGCATTGGGACAGCTCTTAAGGAACCAAGGTTGCAGAGTCAGGTATCATGAAATCAAAAGTCAGTTGCTTCCTGTTGCAGTGATTAGAACTGGACTGGAAGATTCCTCCCACAATTGCTTTCAGGGTTGGTTGGCCCATGGACAAGACCTGTGTGATCCAAAGCTTGATGGTTGAGTCACAGGCTTGGCACATAGGAAATTTGGTTTCAAGTTCCTGCCTTGCCCAAAGCAGACTTGACATTTTTCATTCCAAACTTTTACTGTGCCTCAATCTGGGTGACTTGAATTTAGGACTCCACATGCCAAATACAGTACCACAGCCATCAGGCTATGGAGCATTTGTCTTCAAATGGAAACATTTCCATTAATACACTAGCACTGCTGATAAAGTAACCTATTTGGATTAAAGGGTGTTCATTGATGAAGGTACTTTCTTCAATGAAATGATTTTCTTGAGAATAGAGCTGTTCTGGACCTGCTGCTAGCTGAAATACAAATGCACCTTAGTTATGCCCTTTGCCATGTTGGAACCTGGGAAGAGTTAGTAAAGACCCAGGTGGGAAGAGCTCTTGACCCCTGAGATCATCCGTGGCCCAGGACAATTTTTAAGAGAAGAAGCACCAAGCAGCTGCGAGTTGAATGATCATCTGTCCCTTGGTCCAGTGCATTAACACAATCCTTCCTTTGCGCAAAGGAACGGGCCACCTCACCTTTTATAGTTGTGCAGACTGGCCAACTTGCTATAGGTGGCCTTCTGAAGTGGCAGGTATCTTGATCTGAAGCCAACCTGTTTTGTGGTGAAATCCATTAGTATGAGTTGTCTGTCCTAAGAATAAATCATCTCTGGACAGATCCTGAAGTCCTCTCTCAGTCTGTTTTTGTTCAGCTTTTAGTGAGGCAAAACCACTCTTGAAGCCAAGATAATTTTCTTCTCTCAGTGGAAAACGGCAATGATGTCAGGATTTGGCCTGGTAAAATAATGATAATTCTCTGCATTTTACAAGCTCTGTTTATATGATGATCTCAATCTATTTAAAAGATGTTAATCAGGCTTCAGTACCTGTATGTGAGCTGGATGGCAAGTGGATGTTTTTGCAAGCTAAGGCTGAAGGAAGCTAAGGGCTGCATCTGTAGTCATGTTGTATGCTGACAACCTTTCAGTCATTTTTGCCAATGATTGGTCTATTGGCTTCAATTGAGTCTCCTCAATATTCACGAGCCAAGGAAGAAAACATGAGGAGGTGTGTATATATACTATATTTATGTATTTATATATAAACTGGTGGCTCAGCACATCCATGTACAGGCGGGTTTTAGAGAAAAATGTAATGATTCAAAGGGCCAATTTTAACTTTGCTAAAAGCAGCTAAATGATGCCCCTGGCCTACATTAAACTATGCTGCGATCAAAGAGGGCAGATGCCAAGTACTTGTGGTTTTATAGCTTTCAAATAAATATTGCTCAACCTCATAAAAAAGAGCACAAGAACAGTGAGTGGATTTTTCCTTTTTTGTTTGTTTGTTTACTTATTTCCAATATGCTTTACAGGTAAAGGGGGTATTGCTGCTGCTCCTTCTCAGGGTGTCTGCAGAGCATTCAGTTGTGAATGCTGCTTGACCTCAAATCCAGTTAATTTAGGTTGGCATGCTCAATCGCAAAATGTTTTATGGGCTGGCAGATAGAGTGCCCTGGCACATCTGCCGTGGAGCTGCAAAGTTCCATACCCAGCTGAAACTTTTTTTAATTCAACACTGTCATTTTTAAATAACAGTGCAATTGCAAAACAAATTGGCAGGTACTTATGAACTGAATACTGCCTGGGGCTCTGTCTTTTCATTTTGCTGACCAGTGTGCCTGGTCTTCAATTTAGAAAAGCACCCAGTAGTTAAAAAGCACTGGTGAAACCTTGTAATGGAGAGCTAACCGCATTGTTCATGGAGAGGGAGATGCTTGCTCTGACTTGTTGATCCTTACAAACTGGTTAGCTTCATGGTGGAGTGCAATGTTTAAAAATAAAAGTGTTCCAAAGTGTCTATCTATTACAGCAACCACCTGAGCATGAACCTTCTTTGCAAAGTTTAAGCATTCTGCCCCTGCTCCTGTGCGAAACTGCAAAGAATTTTGGAATACTAAACTGGAAGGGCCCTGTTGGGTCACTGACTCCCAGTGCTCTGCTATCTTGAGCAACCACCTCATACGATCTCTTTCCTGGACAGGAGATTGCATCAGATACGTGTAGGTCATCTCCTATAAATCAACATAGCTCTGCTGCAGCTGATCTGTGAAGTTCCAGCTTTTGATGCATGGCTTTGTAAAAGTTCTTGCCGCTTTGCCTGTACATTTCCATTGCTCTCTCCCTAAGCATAGTAACCAGAGGTTGAACAGGATGTTTAAAACAAGTAGGGGCAGTCATGTTATCTCACAAAATCCTGCATCACCACTGCATGAAGCCCTTAGGTTGTCAGTCTTCTATCAGACAGTCTATGAGTTAATCAGTTTACCTGCCCATAAACCAAGGTAATATGTAAAGATATGACCCAAAAGCCCAAAAAAAAAAGTGCTGTGTTTGGAATGCTGCCTCACATGGGCTTTGATGACCCAGTGGAGGATGCAGCTTTCATAGGCTGGGGTCTTCAGCTGGTTGTCTTGTAGGCTAGACAGAACCCAGGAAGCACCAGTAATAGCATCTCTGAAGACATTTCAGTTGACATGAACCAGGTGTGGATCTACTAGAAGAAGGAGCACCTCAGAATGATGTACTTTGCCAGCCATTAGCCCTGAGTGACCTTCACATACCTTATGATCATGTGTCACATTGTGTGGTCCTCAACTGTGCCCTGTTTAGTGGGCATCCTCTGATCACACTATTTACACTGCAATGCGGCCACAGAACAGAGGGTGCCTTGCAAACTCCGTGAACATCTCCAATCACAGGACTTTGTGAATTGCACCACTGAGATGTGATGTTGAGCTGTGGGGACAAGGGGAGTGTATATATATATATATGTTACGGGTTTCCACTTACCTGTGAGATCTCCAGGTCTTAGCACTCACTGTTGCCATGATAAATCTATTTGTGGATGCTTTGAGGATGGTATCTTTGACTGCTTAGATAATGCAGTCACTTCCTTAAGGGAGATCTGCCCAGGACATTTACCAACACCTGTACTTCCTAGTTAATGCTGCAGTAAAAGCTGTTGTAGTCTTTGGACCACTGGCATTATAAGTGGTCTATTTCTGAACATTGTCTGGAAACTTGAGTCTGCCACCTTGCTCAATGGAGATAGGAGCATAGGATATTTTCCTCAAAAAAAGTTTCAAATAAAGCACTAGGTACTCTAACCCAGGACAGAAGGGCAAGGATAACACAAAGGACTGTCCTTGCCTCTTTCATTATCAGCTAAGGTCAGCAGTGTTTGAAAGTCCCTAGTACTTGCTGCTGGTATTTATATTTATTCCTAAAACCATATGGGATAAGATACTCACCTTCCCTATTCCAAAAAAAAAACCCATTGTGTATTCATCTTGAGTGAATATGTCTTCAAGACTACTGATTTTTCAGAAGGGCTTTGCTCACTCTAAAAGTCAATTGCACTTAAAATATGTTAAGACAGGGAGATTCATTAGTTCCTCCTCCAGAAAAATGGCCTCTGTAGCCGTGAGAAAAGGAACTCAGCTTGAAAGGAGATTAATATACAGTTTCCTGACATAAAAATTTCTGTGAATAGGAGACACACCAGACAAAAAGATGCTAGTCATTGTGTTTCAGCAGGTCATTGTGTTTCAGCAGGGCAGAAGTGTTTGTGAGAATATTTGTGCAAGGATTTTATGGCTAAGGGTGTAGGATATTAAGGTTTTGGTCACCTGGTGTGTACTTGTCATTTTGCCAGTACTGAAAGAAATGTCTGGATATACTTCTTCATAATTCAGTTATGTTGGTCCTTGTAATCATGAAAGTTCATGCAGTGTGTTATGACTCTAAGAAAAGTTAAGGAACTCATTGCTTTTAAAGGCAAAATCTTTTGTTTCATGGCTTTCTCAGAAATGTGAATCATCTAGCATTGGGTGAGTCTTTTGGTCAGTTGTCTCTGCACATTGACCAGTTCAGCTGATTTATGGCCACATGAACGCTTTTTGAAATTTCTGGCTAAGGGCCATAAAAGTTCTAAAACAATCTTCGAGGTTTTGAGTCTCTCTCCTTTTCCTCTAGGGAAGGGAAGCTTGTATAAATGTGGTTATTCTGGGAGAGCCTATGGTTTTAATTTCTCTCCCAAGGGGGTAGAGATGTCTTCCAAACCTAGTATTGAGAAAAAGGGCCCAAAGAACTACCTCAGGAAAGAAGATACAACTTGGGAGGCTGGTTTGTATTTTCTCTCTCCAAAGCTTTTTGAAAGAGAAGATACGAAGCTATGGATATCTGAAACTCTGTCACCTGGACACTTTCTTTCCTTTACAGAGATCTTTCTTGCATGTGAAATGTTAGAAGCTAGCGAAATCATTCCAGTGCACCCACGCCAAGTGGGTGGAAGAGGTACGTGAAAATTAAAGGTATTATTTGGAAGCTTCTTTGGATGCTTCTTGCTTTCCTGGGGGGAGGAAGGACCTAGAACTGTTTGGTCCTATCTTTTTTTTTTTTTTTCCCCCTTAATTGGCCTCAGTAAGATTTATCAACTATTTCTGTCCAAGCAGTGTGCTAACATGTATTCAAAACTAGTTCTGTTCTGAAGGCAGGCTTGTACTTGCTGGCAGGCAGCATATAGAAATGTTCCATAGCTCTCAGTTTCAGGCTCTATTTACACTACTTTGGTATTCCCAACAAACCCTTCTTGCGCATCTCACATGTTAGGCACATCAGCACACACCAGAATTCTTGTTTTTACAAGTATCCCCCCCCAAAAGCCTAACACCATGCGCGCTCATTGCTCTCCCCATATGACACAGTGTGAATCTCTCCATAAAGCCCAGCTTTGCAGCCAGGACGTTCTCTTGCCCTGGCTTATCAGACAATTAAACCATTGCTTCTCTCTGCTTTGAAAATAGGAGTCAAAATGTCCTTGTGGCTGCTCCCTTAACAGGCTCAAACTACCTCATACTGTAAAGAATTCTTTCTTTGTTGATGCTCTGAGTGTGACACCAAGAGATGCACTGAAAAAAAAGTGAGACTACCTGTGCTTTTGAGAGCATTTCTCAAAAGGTTAATCATTTTGCTCATCTGGGGCTTTAGTCATAATGCAGAGACATGGACTATGATGTAAACAAGGGATCAGATTGCTCTAATGGTATCTCATTTATGAACTGGAGAGCAGGCTGCAGATGAAGGAAGTGAGAAACATAAGAAAAGTAACAAGTACCCAGGTCTTAGCAAATTGCTGTTGTTACTGAGGTTGACACGCTTAGCTGTAAACTGGGTCAGTGGTTCCAATCATGGAGAAGCAACCAAGGCACTGGGTAGTTGGAGGTATTAGCCTCATGGAGTCTTAATGTTGAAAGAAAATTGTACAGCCTGTGTACTGCAGGGTAAATGATCCCCATCTTCTCTTCCATTCTTAAAATCCAAGGCACTGACCTTCTCAAATACGTGACTCATCTATTGCCAGGAAGGTGAAAGTCCAACTATTAATGAATTGCTTCATTGTATACAGCCTTCAAAGCCCGGCCTCTGCAATCAGCTCAGCTGAACACTTTGGATGTCTTCCCATCACTTGATCCTAATCATGGGTCTGCACCTGGTCCAGCTTTCTGTTTGGGACGATATGTTAAAAAAATCATTGTTGTACTTTTTTTTCTTTTAATTGACTTTTTCTTCCCCTCTGAGTTAAAAGAATGCTTTATAGGATGAGAACTGAACAACGTCAATGGAATGAATTGTGCGGGAGAGCCACAAGCACGGCTCATATACAGGAGAAAGCAGGAGTATCCAGCTGTAGCCTGCTTGCCTACTTTGATGTCTTTGGCTGAGAGAGCGATGTGTGATTCAGACCACCTACTCTCCAGGCCCTGGCTCTCTAGGTGGTCAAAGGGGAGAAGAAATCGTGAACCCAGCACAGCACACCTGTAGCATGCCTCATGCATTCTTCTCCACTGACCGCACAGGCAGCAAGCATTTGGCAGGCCTGGGCACTACAGAGTTTCATGTGTTTGTCCCTTTCTTGATCTTAAACACTGTAGTATGGACCTGCATCTACCTGAGGCACCTCAGGATGCAGCTGGAGTGCACCTTGCCATGAGCATGCTGTGTTTGTGTTTGCCTTGCCATTTCTGAATAGGGCTAGATGATGATGTGTATGCTTTACCTACAAGCATTAGGCAGTGTCAGGACAATCTCCACCTGGCCTGGAGGGACCATCTCTGGAGATAAATGTATCTGAGGTAAATCCAGGAAATGTGTCAACTTTCTGTACACCATATTAGGGTTTTTCATGTTTTGTTTCAAACCCTCCTTGTGTGGGTCTTTTTTGGTTTTTTTTTGTTTTTTGGTTTGTTTTTTTTTTCAAGTGGGAAAGGCATCAGGAGGCATGGGGAGGCTGAGAAAGCACTTTGGAGGTGATGCTCATACTTTATTCCTCAGCCTTTGGAAGTAACAGGGACTTAGATCTCCATCATAAGCATCTGTGTCTACTTGCAAGTGAAGTGAGCAACAGAGAAAACTGCTGTAACAACTGTGGGCATGAAGGAAACCCATAGTCAAAGGCAGCTTATCTGCTAGGGCTTGCCCAGCTGCTGGTTATCATCCATGTTGCATCTGGGTTTTCACAGTACATCTGTTTAGCATAAATAACTTTTTTTTTTATTAGTGTCCTATGGTACATCCAAACAATGAACAGAAGAAAAAAGAGAAACTGTAAATAAATTTTACAATGTCAGTAAGAGCATTCACATTAAGGGAAACTATTTTGAGTGAATGCCAGTTCTTAATAAATTGCTATTATTATGGTGTTTTTACAGAGACCACAAGGAAAAAAAGAAGAAAAAAACAGAAATGATTGAAAAATGGAAACACTGAATGTCACTGCTCAATCACTCCTTTTAATAATAAATACTTCTAGGCTGTTCTCCTGGCAAATGAGGTGCCAAGATATTTTTTTTTCTTTTGGTGTCTATCTGAAAGCCAGTGGCATAAAAAAAGACCATGAGTCAGCTGGCTGAGCTCCCTTTCCTGAATGCTCTCTGGGCATTTCAACCCCTATTACCAGCCCTAGGTCTGAACAGGCTTTCTGGCACCTTGGGGCTCACCTGCCCAGCCCAGCACTCTACAGAGGTGCCTGCACTGACCCTGAACCAACAAGCTCAGCCCTCAGAAGGAGGAGAGCCCTGCTGCCATTGCCCAGCTGGTGTGTCACACTAAGTACCAGCAACACTTCTTAAGACAGCAGGTTTTTTCTGAGAAGGATGCCAAAGGTCTTAATTCCCAGTTGCTGATGCCTTGTTTGTTGTAAATTCTTAGAAATGGGACCTTACAGTCCACTTCACCAAGAACTCTGCTCAACCATCCAAATCTGCCCCTGGAGCTAATACTCACCTTTTCTGAAACATTATCTCCTGGATACTCCTGGTTTAACTCTCTAGGACCATGTGGACTTTGCAACGAAATTTCTAAATCTCTGTATCAACGAGGCTTCATGGCAAACCATAACTGTGGGCTGTACAGCAAGAGTAGTCTTTTCCCAGAGTTCCCATCACTGACCATCATGGGGATAGGGGTTCACAGGGGTTCACATTTCAGGGGTCCCAGCAAATTTTCTTTTTTCCATCTTTTTAATTTTTTTACTGATCAGGCTATTTCATCTGTGTCTATTTTACAGTTTCCCTTAGTTAATTCCTGTTTGCAAGGATTCTGGGAAGCTGCTGTCTTTGTCTGGCATCTCCATACCTAGAGGAGCCCTTTGCTGATAAAAGCCCCAGGATTGGGGTACATAATGTGTGGCTGTCCTAGAAATCTTACATTAGAGATATGGATGCCCCATCTGGTGTTGGAAAATCAAGTGTTAGGCTGACCATGACAGATGCTGATTGAAAGTCATGGCCCAAGAGGCAGGCAGGAGCAGGGGCGTACTGGAAATGGCGTACTGGCCAGAGGATGGGTCTCTCAAGCCACAGTGGTGCCATCATTCACCCTTCAAAGGTTTTCAGACCTTGCAGCTACATTAATCACAACAGTTACTGCTTCCTTGTTGGGAAGGATTTCCTGGGCCACATGGCTGTGCTCCTGCATGGTGGTGTGGATGGCACTAAGGTCTGGGGAGATCAGGCACCTACAGACGAGAAGTTGGGCTGTATTCCAGTGACACAGGCACTGGTAGCTTGGGACAGCCTATGGAGGATCTTGCCATCCTCTCTCTTTTTGACGTGGCATCTGGAGCTGTACCCAGAAAATCTGGGGTTTGTGCAGAAAAGGCGGTTTTGCCAACAGCGAGAGGGCTCATCTGCCAGGAGCGTGAGGAAGCCAACTCTCCCAGTCATGGTCTGCTGTACCCACCACAGTCTGCCAGCCAAGGAAGTGGGCCTGGGGCCTGAACAAGCTCTTTCGCCTTTTTGCACACCCCAGAAGCGCTTTTATAATGAAATAAGGCCAGAGCCCAGTGAGCCAAAGGGAATTAGAGACGTATGTGCTCACATGCTTGCTTCATGGGGTAATTTTAATGAGTAATTGATTGCTAATTATATGTGCTGCTTTGTGGTGAAACATCATGGTACTTTGATATCAACCAAGAACTGAAAGTTTCTGTTGTGCTTATTTTTTAAAAACTTTTGGCCTGCTGATCTGTATGGGGTATTTTGTGCCTGATTAATTTAATGTATTGTCTTGGGTGAGTGTTGATTTACTTGCTGAATTCAAGATCAATTTTAATGAAGCTCTTAGTGCGTGCTGGTTTGGGGACACAGGGTGCCATGTTATTGGTTTGTCTAGATTGCTCACTGTTTTGTTAGACTTCAGTAAGAAAAAATCTGGCATGGTGACAGCTTCCCACTTCCCTACAATTGAGTAGACAACAACAGAGCTTAAACAGACAACAAACTTTATTAAACTCACATGTACATACATAACAAGTAGAAACGTTAGAGCAAGCTAGTCTGACCTACGGGCCAATAGCAACAAAAAGTATACTTTTTTTAACTCTCAAACCAGGTGCAACCAGGGAAACAGCAACTGCAGCTGAAGTGCCAGGTTGTAAATTAAAAGGGAAAATAAAATGCAGACATCATCAAGGATATTAGTATCTGCTCCGTTTTTCACCACCACTTTTTCCCTCCGCCCTTTCTCTTTTCCTACATCAGGGGCAGGACAATGCAGTCATAAAAGTCTTTCTGGGAGAAGGATGGGGCAGGGGCTCAGAGTGCTAGGAAATGCCTCATGGAGCATTGTGTGACCAGGACATAGAGCTGGGATGCTGCTGGACTTCCAGTGTGCAGCCAGCCATGGCTCTTCAAGGTGCTGAGGCCTCCCCAGGTTCTAGAAGTCTGCTGTGCAGGTGCTCAAACACAGGGGGTTTGCAATGGCATTGCAACCATGCTACCTGTATCAATGCAGCTGAAACTGTGGAATTTGTTTTTTTTCTCTTCAGCAGGATATGGCTGTGCCCCCTGGATCAGTGGCTACATGTTTGGAAGAACATCCTGCTTGGACGGAGCAGAAGTTAACTAGGACTTTTGGAGCTGGTAGTGGTTCTGCTGGGAGCAGACCAAGGGGAATATTTACTTTCCAATTCCAAACAGGAAACTATAAGCGGATCCAGCTTGCAGGGAGTGTGGTGTGGGAGGACACGCAGAACATGCGGGAACAGGGAGACGCAGGAATGCTGGTGAAGGACTTTTCCACAGCCACAGTTAGCTCCCCTTAGCAGTGAGGTAAATCATGGCTCCATGTCTGGGACTGGAGACCACCTGTGAGCTGCTCTCACCTTGAGAAACAGCATTTGGCCCTTCCAGGCTAGACAAGTGGGTGGTGCTGGCAGTAACGTGAACATCAGTTCTTTCTCGTTCTTTAGAGAAGACACACACTAACTTGTCATGCTCTCCTTAATTTGATTTTGTATGGCAAACAAGCCCAACTGTTTAATGTCCTGTGCACAAGAAGGAGAAAGCAATTATTATGTTATTTGAGGGGAAAAAGCCATTTGCTTTTCTTCTGTAAGCAAAACAGGAATTGGCACTTACTGAGTCCAAAGGACCACAGAATTTTCTACAATATCAGTTTCCAGAATGCTGATGTTTCTTTTCCAGAGAGATTTAATAGCAGGATGAGACAAAAGGATATGCAGCTGGCCTGAAAGGTCCTTCCTCTCCTGAGAAGTCCCCATCAAGCCAATGGGTAAATGTCTGCAGAAGAGGACCACACTGAAGTTCTGTTGGTAGGTGAACAGCAATGCTTGCCAAACAAGGCACCCCATTCAATCTGTTTTTAATGATTTAAAACTGAGCTAGAAAATGTGAATCCA
Organism: Scopus umbretta; assembly: GCA_013400535.1. Classification (NCBI taxonomy): domain Eukaryota; kingdom Metazoa; phylum Chordata; class Aves; order Pelecaniformes; family Scopidae; genus Scopus; species Scopus umbretta. The sequence continues at coordinate 77,846 of VZTL01069694.1, forward strand.
GGCAGGAACTTGGCATTTAAATTATACACTTGAGATGACTGAGCCTTTTTTTTTTTTAATACAATTTAAAAAATTATAATCCTGAGGGATGTAAAAGGAGTTAGAGCATGGAGATGACATGAAAACAGTCTTTTCATATGCTACTTGACATTTCAGTAATTCTTCAAGCAGCATTTTTGACTTCTTTTAAATGTAGAGTTTTCTTAGCCAAGTTTGCAGCATGAGAAGACTGAAGTTTAATCTTTTCAACATACACAGTCTTGGTAGAGAGATAGCTCTTTCCCGTATGTTTGTGCTGCTACCAGTGTACATATATAGTCGCCTGGCTTCAAGCCTAGGAGATACTAGCATTAGAAACGTTGCAGATGATGCAGTAACTAAGGCATTTGGCTATGCCATCGACTCAGGTGATCTTGAATGAAAGATATATATAGATATAAAATTAAAGTGTAATTTACATATTGAATATTTCCAAACTATGGGATATGTACCTAGCATATATAAAATTAAAAATAAGTGCATTAAAGAGTGTTTTTAGTAATAGCCTGCCTCATGATTAACAAGATTAGCAAGAAATTGGTGCAAATTTTCTTCCTAATCAACAGTGCTAGGAAATAAGGATTAATGTAATAAATATGTATTAATAGTGGAAAGCCGACAGGCATCAGGGGATTAACCTGGGCCTCAGAAGCTCTCTCCTAATTTTCTTGTACTGTTAGACTCTTCTTAACTGACTGCTGATAGTGTCAATTCAGTATTTGGGTGTCTGACTGTTGTTAAAATCAATGGCAGGTAATGTTTGAGGGTGCTGCCAGGGAGTGCAGGAGTGAAGAATATTCAAGTGGTGCTCCAAAACTGTGGGCTGAGGTAATTATGGAGCATTTAGGCCAGAGAAGTTGATATTCCTGATCTTCAAGCACCTAAACCTATGCATTCTACACTGGTGACGAAAAAGCGACCTTGCCACCACTCTCTCTCCCAGCTACACCTCCAGCACCGTCTGACCACTGTAGGTGCACCAAGATGCTGTACATCTCTCCTGTGCTGTAGCTGGGGGCAGCTCCACTCCTCAGCCCAAGCCAAAGATCCTCAATAGCAATTTTGGCTTCACTGCTCTAAAAGGCTGCCATACATCTGTTATTTTTGTTATTATTTGTCATTTGATTCCCCCTGGGTATGGCTCTTTTCTTTTCCCACCTGGAAATAGTGACTTGGCAGGTTCTAAGTTTTCCTGAGAGCTTCCAGCTGCCTTGTTGTCAGTCTTGACAGCCAGAAGGTGCTACTTCATTTTGATTGTATGATCATAGGATAGATGAGCACAAAATCTCCTCATGTTACGGGTTGTAATCATGGTTATATTTTGGTTTTCCTTCTGCACCAACCCCATGGAAGCTGTGTAGTGTATCTCCATCACTTCGGGGTTCAATGAACCAATGGATGGTTCTAGTGCTTACAGAATCATAGAATCATTAAGGTTGGAAAAGACCTCTAAGATCATCTAGTCCAACTGTCAACCCAACACCACCATGCCTACTGAATGTCCTGCGCGTAAGTGCTAAGTTCAGCACTCCCTGCTGTCAGACACAGAGTGGATGTTGAGGCATCTCCAGAGTAATGTTGATAGCTCTAGTATTGGTCAGTGGCTCTGGGACCATGTTCAAAGCATGGAGCATGAAAAACATCTAGGGTGGGAGTGCAGATGTCCTACTCATGTCCTGCTCAGCTGCTTGGGCCCAGGCACTCAGCTCTGTTCCTCTGACTCTCAGTTCATTTGCTTTCAAGGCCATCTCCCAGAGCCATCTAATTGTCCCCAGGCTCTCTGCAAGGAGCCTGTATGCCCAGGCACTGGGGTCACAGCAGGAGGGAGCCCACAAGCTTTCAGGGCCTCTCAGGGCTAGATGTGACCACAGGGAGTGGCAAAATGCCAGAGTTTTGCCATATGAGCAACAGGCACATGCTGTGCTGACTGTCCCTAGTGACCGAGGATGAAAATTTCCCCATCCTTGGCTTTCTCCTTTCCTCCACACTGGAGTGCCCATTTATCTTGGAGGCTGCAGCTTTGAGTAGCCCTTCCGAAGGTCCGCACCAGTGAGCTGGGTGGTCAAAGCCATTTATGAGATTAGCATTGTTTGCTTCTGTTCATTTGCCTTAAGTCCAAGTCCTTCCTCTTATCTGATCGTAGTCCCCCAGCTGTGCGGTATGTGACACATATAAATTCAGAGAACATAAATAATTTGCTTTGTTGAAAAGCAACCCATGATATACTCATTGCCTCTTCCTCTTTCAATCCGCACTTGCTCACAGTGCCCTCCCGCCCTTCAGTGCTTTCTGCTCCCTCGACATGAGCACGTATCTTCATTCTTATCCCACTTTAGGGCCCACTCATAACTGTCTCACCAGTGCACCATCAACGCACTGGAGGAGAGCACAGGAGTGGTAATTCAGGGCTGTGAGGCAGTGGTACGCTGGGAGGGGATGCTCAGATCACTGTGGCATGCCAGCATACTGCTGCCAGCTGGGCACCATCTACCAAAAGCAAGTAGCCCTGCTGGCATTCAGCTGAGCTGCTAGTGCTTTAACGCGAGGGTATCATCACAAAATAGTGGTTTGCAGGCTTTAGTCGCAGGAAAATATCAGTTGTGCTGCAGTTGTTTGCCACTTGAAACAGGATGGTGGGCTCAGGTATGCTGGTGTCCCAACTTTTTGCTAATCTTGCTGTGCTATTATCAGTCATTGGATGTGGCTGATGGGAGCTCTTGTGAGAAGTCAGCCTTGTGCAGTATGATCTAGTAACTCAGAAAGCTACCATTGTCTGAAGAAAAGAGTTTGAACTGAAGCTTCAAGAGGACTCAATAGTGAGCAGAATATCTGGCAATTAACTGTGACCAAGTCATTGAATTTACTAACTTTGCAAGAGGGAAAGATTTCTTGTGCAGTTTTTCAGCATTTGGTTGGCACTAGTAAAATTACCTCCTTCCTGTAATCTTTTCAGGTGATGAAAATAGTGGGAAGCTTCACTGGACTTTGGATCAGGCCCTTAGAAAAGACAATGGTCATAGCAGTCATCTGCTTTTAGACGCAGCTTCCTGACCTGTTCACCTCTCTGTCTTCTGTATAAGACCTACATTCCCTCATGCATAGAGGGCTGGGAAGATGTGGCTCAGCTCTTCCCTTGTAGTGTGACCCAGTCACATCCCAGACATTGCTAATGGGAAAACTCAGCTCATTCAGCCCCTCTGGGCATCTGCCTTGAACGCTACCCACGTGAGCGTGAAACATCAGTGGGGTTTGTTTAATCGGGGAACAAAAGCAGGGATTGACAAAAGTCATTTTTACCCTGTTTGTGAATGCACATGCACTGGTGAGTGTGAAACTGGACTGTGGTGGATTAGCCCCTTTTTGCCTTTGTCCTTGTCCACATCCCTTACCTTCCCCTGACTCCCTCAGAAAGTCCTCTTTTCTGGCATGCCAACCATTGTTTCATAGAAATCCCTGCTAAGTGTATATTGTTGTCTCCCCAAGAAGGTACAAGTGCAGCAGCACGCAGTTACAGGCAATGTGCATAGGCACAGCAACTCATTAGCCAGGGCTTTTTTCAAATAATTTTTTACTTAATTTTTGGTTGCCTAAGCTGAAGGAAAGTTCAATGGAAGGTGCAAAGAAAATGAAACGCATGTAAAAGGTGGAGTGGCTTTGTGCTGTATGGAGGGATTTTCTGTGCCTTGCTTGTTATATAAAACCCCTCAGAAGGAGGGGGGAATAAACAAAAGAATTTTCTTCTCAGCATGTGCTGGGACCCAGCACTGCAAATAAATGCATTGTTAGTTGAAATCAGTGTTTTGGTTTCTCCCTTCCTTTGTGAGGTGCTGTAGAGGAAGCAGATTAAAGATTGCCAGCTTTCTGGCAAAATATACTGGTGGCATCATAATGACTTCATTATGGTCTCTAAATGAGCTAACAGACTAATAATGTGTTCAGGAAAAAATACACATTATGAACTTGCACACAGGTGTAGGGTTAACCCCTTCTTTGGTGCCCCTTACTTTGAATCCAGCTACGGCAGCTTAAGCCACAGTTCAGTGCTCTACTAGCTGGGCAGTAAAGGATTTAATTCAACAGCTGTGTGCCAACTAATTGCAGCTGTATTTTCTTCTGAGTTCATCTACAATGCAAACAACATGTCAGCTGTTTGTTTGTTTGTTTGTTTGCTTGGCTGGTGGTGGCTGGGAATGCTGCTGCTAGGTGAAAATGCCAGCAGAGTGGTGCAGAGGCTCTGCGAGGCCCTGCAGCTCAAACCTCCTTTTATTAAAAAGGCTTTCAAAAGTGGCTTATATGACACAGCCCTTCTTTGGCTTTCCTTTATTGCTTTACGTGCTGCATAAAATGTGTTCACTGGAAGAAATGGAGATGCAACAGTAGGCCAAATCCTTCTGCCCAAGCTAATTCTCTGCCTGTCTTGCTGATATCTCTTCCACTTTGCCTTGAGCATCACTGGATGCAAACTCTTACTGTCCTCATCACAACTCCTGTAAGCCCTCCTGTACCTTCATCTCTGCCTTCATCAATTTCTGTCTCTACTCATCTGTTGCTTAGGTCTTTACATCATCTTTCATTTCTGGACTGTGTAAAAATCTTCCAGAATGTCCTTGTTAGCCATACATAGCTCTTCCATGTTTTCTCTTGGGGTTTTCTGGTCATGATAGTATGGACATTATGGTTACAGAATAAGAGGATGAAAGCACAGGATACATAGGATGTTCTGGACATGCTCGGCAAAGCCAACATTTCCAAAACACATGGGACTTTTATTATGTGTGAAGACCAGCTACGAAACACTTGTTCAGGCATCTCTGATATGTCTCAGAAAACTGAGGTCTACCTGCCGGGTAGGTGTCTGGTACAATGATAGATACTAGTCAAGCACCGTTGCTGTATGGTAGGGTGTACTCATATAGTGGGAGTATCTGGGATGTACAAAAGTCTATCAGCTCTGCTGCCCAGGTCTCCCTGCATCTGCCAGAGGTCCAGAAATCCAAACAGGAAGTCCTGAAAATTTCCTGAAATATTCTAAAAATAGGCAGAATTTCTAGGTGGAAGAAGAGCATGGATTCAGGAAAATATGAGCACATGGGAACAAAGCTATCTTTAATGTAAGCCACCTTTAATGTACAGACATTGCTACCCTGTTCCATGACTATTTGAACTTATGTATCCTGTTTTCTGATGGCTTTGTATCTGGAGGCTTACTTTGGTATGTAGAAAGATGCAGTATCCAATGGAAGCTCTTATGTCACTGGGATCGTTTATATGGCCTCTTTCTCTCCCATATGATATTTAATACAGAGCAAATTCATCATCCCATATGATGTTTAATACAGAGTGAATTCACACCACAGCCTGTGGATGGTGTGGTAAAGGCAAAGACTCTTCTAGGGTCTCTGTCTTCTGCCTGCCCTCTGTTTTCATGAACCATGTAGGAATTTTGTATTTTGAGATGCCTGTTCACCTGCCAGATGTGGCTGAACTTAGTCAATGGATGCAAAAACTATGAAATAGGACAAGAGATGGACACTAACACATGGATAGTGTGACCATATGAGGAAATGAGGCTAAGATCTGCTAGCCCAGTTCCTGCTCATCCACCCCACAAAGTGCCACAACACCCTTTTTCTGGCCTTATTCAACCCACCACCCTACCCAATAACTTTCTATTGAGAACATAGTCTAGGGAATACTGTGATTACTGTGCCAATCCTCTCTGTTCAACCTGTACACTGGGTCTTATTCCCTGTTACATGTACACCGCTTGTCCACACTGTCCTGATGGAGAGATGCCTCTCTCCCTCTTTCTTGTGGCATCATGTTTGGTGATGAGTCGTCTCTCACCTGCATTGTTACCAGCATCTAATGTCAGTGTTAGAGCTTTAATCTGATTTCTTCCTGTTCTCTTACATAGTGCCTCTTTGGTGAGGGAGCTTCCCAGGAAAACCTGCAATGTTACTTCACGATTTGCTCTCATATTCCCCTTCCCTGTGACAGCAGTTTGGCTGTGACAACAGAAGTATGCTATGACTGCTGCCGACTGTGCTGTGTGGTGTTTTCTTCTTACTTCCTGGCATCCCTAATCTACATTCTTTTATGGTCTTCAGTCACTGTCTATAAAGTCTCTGGACCAGAGTTTAGTCAGGGGGTTTGCTGTTCCTGGCACAATGAGATACTAACTTGAAGACTGAGTTTCTTAGGCAACATGTTATAACTGTAAGTAATAACATCCCATGGGTAGTAGTAACATATCCAGCCATTTCCCAGCAGAGGAATGGTGCATCAGGATCCTCTGTGAGTCAAGCACCGCACCTGAAAAAGAGAGGGACACATACCATAAGCCAAACTATTACAGCTATGCATTCAATCCTCTTTCTGCATGTGGGGCAGTGAAATTATCTAGGAAACTAAATGGTCAGCAAACCGGTTGGAAGAACCATTGCTTAAACTGGCCTGCTGATGAAAAATTGCAGGAGAATGAGAAGGACATGTCTGAGGTACTAATTATTCTGCAAGGCCAAGATAACCAGGAGATGCCAGGGCAGTGCCTGTCAACCTGTTCCACTGAAGGCCACCAACCCTTTCTTTAAGAAACAGAATCTTCTGGTGTGTTATTGCTGATGGTTTACACTTGCAATCCATTTAAAATGAAATTAAAAGGGGACTACTCTTGCAATTTTGATCCAATCTCCCCTGATTTTGTTGGTTCCTTTGCTTGCTTCTTGGGTGGGGTACATTAAAGAAAAGACTAATTACAAGCCTGTTGTACTCACTTTCTGAAATCTTATCACTGGTCTTTGGTATGCAGGTTGAAAACACCTCCTTTGAAGAGCTAGACTGCGAAGCCCAGGAGTCTAGTTGGCATGCTTCAAAATGGCCTAAACTTCTTAAATAGCAGAAGCATTGCTTCACTACTTTTATTGGTCAAAGCCATGGAAAATAGCCCTCTGCAATGACAAATTCCAGGATAGTCCGTGAGTCTGATCGATGCTGATTTACCATGTTCCATGCTGGTAAAAAAGCTCCATGCTTGCCAAAACTGATGACTATATGCAGATGTACGTGTAAGAAAAGATGTCTGGGACTCATTTATAAACAGTATATAATGAACAGTTCTTCTGTAAAACAAGCTATTGTTTATTTAGAACTGCATCACCAATGCATCTTTTTAGGGTTTCTGTATGGGCAGTTGCCTTCAGCAAGTACATAAATGGCTTGGCTGTTCCATGAAAAGTGGAAAACAAAGAGAGAAGCTTTTTGATTGAGGGTGAAATTTAAGGTATGAGTGGCTATTATCCATGTCTTCCACTCCTCTGAGTCTGCAATAAAGCAGACCAAGGGGTAATAAAGCTGTTGAGCTGGCAGGAATGATTCTTTAGATGGTGTTCTGCTTAAGCATTCATTCCTTACAAGCTATTTTCTTGCTTTAAAACTGCTTTTTAATTTATGTAGCTTAGGAGGTACTTGTAATAAGCAGAGAACCCTGGCTGCACACAGGTACCATTCATGAACAACAAAGTCACCTTAGAAGAATGTATGGATTTTCTTTGGAGACAGAAGAGTTTCTTTTGTAGGAACTCTGATTATTAAAACAGATAATGTGTATAAGAAGCAGAGAGTAATTTTCTATTGCCACTGAAGATATTCAGAATAGGATTTTCAGAGCGATTCAGGTATTGGGCAGCCTTATGTCACCCGGAAAATGGTGGCCCGTGTACACTGTTTTTCACTATAATGACCTCAAGCCAGTCTGGACTTAGGAGGCCTACAGCCAGACCCCCAGTGATCTACACTGATTCTACTGGAGCAGCCATTCATACTGGATGGAGATGTGGCTATGAAGACTGAGGCTATAGCCACTGATTTTTTTAGTTTTCCCATTTACTGCCAGGTCTTCAACAAGCTGGACACCAGTGCCTGTTCTCAGTTCATGACTACAAACTGGTTGCACTGCAGACTTAATGGCTCACATCTTCCTTCTTTTCTGATGTTTTTCTCTGGAACATGGGGGAAAAAATATAGCACACAATGCATCAGCTTCCTGTTCCAATCCTGTGAATGTTTTATGGAGATGAGCCAGCTTTGCTCCCCATAGTGTGTTTGCATAGGGTTTGGATGCAGAGTATTCCTATAGGGACAATGAACAGACAATGAACATGTCACCTGGAAGAGCAGCTGGTTTATGTATGATCTCAGCTACTGAGATGTTCAGTGCCAGAAGTGAACAGTGTGGCACCCATAACATCTTTCATTCATGCTAGCTAGCATAAAGCTAAGCAGCAGTTGCACAGTAAAACCCACCACCAGCTTGGAGAACGTATTAATGAGTGGAAGTTTATTGATAGGAAAACAATTGAAGGAACTGAGCACTTTCCAAAAATAATAAGTGGGCTTTAAGGAAGGTGTATCTGAGGGCTAAAATTCTTGTTACTGTGCAACACCCCTTGTGAAGATACAACACCCAACAGAAATACGCAAGAGTAAGGGAACAAGACTGTTCATGTAAGAGAAAACAAAATTACCCTGTAACAAGCTATAATGCAATCCTAAGTCTTTTGGATATTAGTGGCAAAAACTGCCACTAATTCTGAACAAGGTTTGGATGGGGCCTATAGCAAGTACAAACCGAACATTACAGAGGATCCAGGTTGTCGCAATGCGACCATCTCTTTTCTTTCAATAAAGTGATTGGGAAATGGTGTTCACTTTGGGGAAAGCTTTTTATTGGAAAGGTTTCATCCTTCTTTGACTACCATAGAAATAAGAACCATCATTCATACCGATGAGGATAATACAGATTCTTAAACACAGTTACATGCTGGAAAGGAAAAAATGAAGTGACCTGAATTAAAACTGTGACAGTATGGTAGAAAGCGAGAAAGGTGAAAGGAAACCTAGATGTGTGAAAGGGGATATATGTAAGTGTGCACGGTTAGAGGAGGAGATGAAGACCCCAGGGAAAAATACCAGAGGACTGATGAGACAGCTGGTGAGATGGACTCTCAGAAAATATTCTGAAGGGAAAGAGAAACTGAAACATTGTTTGGAGAACGTAGGGCATCTGTGAGAGCTTCCTGTGGATTATACACTGTAAAAATGGCAAGTCACTGGCTGCTTTCTGCGCTTGATATTTAGAGGAGACTCTGCATTTTGTCTCTCAGCATTCTTTTCTGCCTCCCTTGGACTGGCATCCCTGTATAATACACTCAGAAGACATCATTTTAAGGAAGACAAAGATTGAGGGCTTTTTGTTGGGGTTTTTGTTTGTTTGTTTGTTTTTGGGTTTTTGTTTGACTTTTTTTTTTTTCCAGAAGGAGCCTAGCATTTACCTAAAGCTGTTCCCAATGAAGTCAGTGGTAAAGTTCCCACTGACATTTTATTAGAGAACAGTTGTAGTGTCACAGTGGCTTTTTGAAAACACTGCCCTCTGCACGCCAAACAAATCAAGAGCAAACAATTCAAACCAGATCCTGCAGTTGAATTAGTTTCTGTCCCCGTTTCTGGGCCAGAAGCAATAGGAAGTGCGTGTAACCAAGTGAAGACCAAATGATGGGGTGTGGAGGTGTGCGTGGGTGTATTTTAGGACCTCAGAGGGAATTCCTTCCAGCAGAGGTGCAGAATAGTCACATGCTGACTTTAAAGGGGATGTCATGCCATATGGGGATGATCCATCCATCCTTCAGGTTTATTTGTCCCTATCTTCTGATTTGGGTTAGAGTCATTCAGACCACCCTAAAGTAATCTTTTTTCACCTCCTGCTTTTTTGGTACTTGAGATAGTAGATATCCATAACTCATAAGGCTACCAGAAAACTATTTTTTCCATAGTAATTTTGTTTGTATTATAAAGAACAAGGCCTGTGGGGAGAGCCTGTATCCTTTAATAGGTCAGTTGATATTTTGACGTGTTTTCCAATGTCTCACAATTAGAGGACCCCTACAGAATTTTTAACAGAGGTGAAGCATAGCATAAGCATAGGGACAACTCTTCTCCTCAGTCACTTTTCCCAGATCCCTTGTAAGTAGTTCACATGCCACCACGGGCCTGTAGGCCAGAGGATGGCCATCCCGAATTCAGAGGCTCTTCTAAGCCTTTTGCCCTTAGGCAGTGTAAAGAGGCAGTGAAAGAGACAACCACTGCCCCAGACAAGTCGGAAGGGGAACAGACAAGATCTGAGTTGCAAAACACAAAGAGGGAAGGGACTTTGAACTCCTTTACTTTCTAATGGTTGCCTCAAAACTGTCTTGTTTTTAAAACTAATTTGCAAAGAACAGTGCCACTAGTTTCTGTTAGTCCCTCAGTCCACCTCTATCATTACTTACCTCTAGGGAGGCTGATCTGTGGATTTTAAAAACAGCCCACAATTTGTCAAAACCTTTTTTGTATGCAAAGGTTTTTTTTTCTGTATGCAACACATCTGTGTGCTCTGTTTCAAGTTCTTTGGTAGATAAACCTGGCTTCCTCCTTCCAGAATGGTTGCAGTAAATACTTGAAAATATTTGAAGCAACCCTTTTGATCGAATGCAGGAAAGATGATTATGGCGGAGCTTGGCCGTCTGGCCATCCACAACACTACATCTGCAGTTCAGTGACTTGCAAATTGTGTCACATCTGAAAACTGTCCTCAGGCAAGAACACAGTCTAACATGCCCAAATGTAACTAGGTCACTCTATAAATATATTCTGAATGGGGTCTTGGTTTCCCTATTTATGTAAATACTTAACCTGTCTCACATGAGTGTTGGTGAGAAGTCATTAATTTATGCTGAGAGAACACTTTGAAGGTCTGAAACATTGTACGTGTCACGTATTACTATTATAATGGGCCAGGCCGTTCAGATTTGGTACGCTAGCTGGCTTTGAATAGACATGGAAATGCCATGTACTCTGTTCTTAAGGGTACTACAGGCATTGTTAATTCAAGTTTGTTTCCAAATACTCAGCGGATACATACATTGGAAGCACTGACCACTATCTATTGTGTTTAGACCCAACATGAACCCAGGTGCTCTGAGACTGTCACCTTGTGCAGCCACAAGAACCTGGAACTCCAGGTCCTAGGGTCACTCCAGTGCTTTATATTTTGTTATACACGATGAGTCAAATGACAGGTATGTACACTTCAGACCACTGCCTGGACAAGAGAATATGGAAAAAAATCAGAGGTAATGCATTTCTAGTGACTTGCTTCTGTAAGGTCTAAATCATGACCTTTTATGGGTTAAGATGTAAGGCATTTGTCCTAAAACAGTTCCAGTATGGATTTCATTTCAGACACCAAGACATGCTGCTCTTTTCTACTATGCCTGCCTCCCCGCACCCCACATGTTTCTGACTATTACTGTGCGGTTTTCTCACGGCTCAGTCCAGGACTTTTCAAGCCTGTTCATCTCCCAAATGACAAATGTTTTAGTCCAAATACTTGCGACTGCAGTGACCAATGTCTTCTTTTGTTTTACTTCACATCTTCTTACACAGTACTGTTGGTTTCTTTTCCTGCTGTTGTCTGAACCCTCTACCTTCTACTTACTCCTTGGGCTCAGCAGCCTCAAGGTGGTCTGCAAGGCTGTGTTGTTCTTTCCCAAATTACACTTTGGATAAGATTGGTAGCTGCTTCCTGCTAGAAAGTCAAGGTGCCGCCTATTAGTTCAGTGACTGTAACTTCTTCCCAGGTGAGGTCAGACAGTGTTGCTCTGGCTGAGCTCTGGGCTTGCTGGAACCCCAGAGACTGTGTGCTGTCCTTGAGCCTGAGAACCAGTGACTTCCCCTTTACAACATCCTACTGAATCCAGAATTTGCCCTCATGGCAGCTGTGGCAATCCTCCTGTGGGCTTCCCTCTGGTGTTGCACACCCCTTTCTCAGGTGTGAGGATCCCCAGCGGCTTTGCAGGAAGCCAGTCATTTGGGGTCACCCCACAAATTTATACCTTGTTTAAGGTCTACCAGGCCCCTATAGGGGGACTCCTTTGGCTGAATTCTGTGGGATATGGATCAGGCCCTTAGAGAGGAAAAAAGATGTCCATCCATTTTTGGGAGGAGGGTGTCTGCTTTGAGGGGAGGAGAGCTGCTAGCTTTATATTTCCCCTTGAGGTCTTCAGGTTTGTGCTTGTGCAGGGTGAGAGGCTTGAGATGAAATCTCATCCATGGTTGTTCATTTTACAGTTCTATTAAAAAAAAAAACATGGGGGAATTTTCTAGATTCCATCCAATCCATAATAACTTTTGAAAAGTTAATTTGCTGCAGCTGCTTTATAACTTTTCCTAAGGCCACAACTCAACATGATTACACAACCGCAGTAACTTTTATGGCTGAGTGGAAACACTATCCTGGTTTTGTTGTTCTACAAAAGCCAATATTTGGTTTAAAGATTCCCTTGGATTTTTAATCCACTTTGCTAGGAAATCTCATTCACCACCAGTATTTTTAGAGACTTCACCTGCTTTTGTACCTGCTTCTTGCCACATACCTGAGAGGTCTACTACATATTGGAAAAAAATCCTGTCCTCCATCCTCTGGGGTATGAAACACATCATTGGTGTCTTCTGTTAGGCTCTACTATGCAAATCTTAATGGGGACTAAGACTAGGTACCCTGTTCCTCCTTCCTGATAACCCCCTCCTGTGTGACAGCAGCATGTTGAACACAGCATCCCGCCGTCCGGCCCCTGGGTATGCTAATAAAAGTTCTGCTTCTCCAATCAGCCAGCTTTGCCTGAGGAGTCTGTCAGCAAAAATAAAAAGGATATTTCTATTTAAATACCATACAGTGTCTGCACATTGAAAATATTTTTACCGTGGTAGCATACATGCCACTGCCAATAAGGGTGTATTATTGTTATAAGTTGGCTGTTAAAATTCAGCCAGGACTAAAAATTGCCATAGAAAGTCTCAGCCTAGAAGGTATTTGTTTATTTTGACAGGTTATTTAAAACAAGGAATGAAAAATAATTAGTGGTTTTGGACTTCTACCTTGCATTTTTCTGCTTAAAAAGGTCTTAGATTATATTTTCTGGTGATTGGATCCTGACAGAAGGCTTATAACTTGGGGAGGAGTGGGAACAAAACACTAGCAGGCAATTTCTGGGGTTCCTTTTTTAGAAAAAAAAAATCTAGTTCATTTTCAGGATGAGAACAACTGCTAGACCTTTCTGCCCAGCAAGTGTTGACTTTTTCCCCACTGAGAATACAAAAGGGATATTCAATGACTGTTCAAATCAAGTGTAATTACAGAGGTATAATAAACATCAGTACAAATGATCATTTTTGCATTTCTCTGTTTGGATAAGGGATTAGAGCATTTCCACCCATAACATGCTGAGCCTCTGAAAGGCCTGAGGAGATAGTAGTGTGCTCCTGGGTCCTCTTCATTCGTAGGTGGAAGTTATTGGCTCAGAGAGATGAATTCCCACGTGGTCAGCCTTGTAAACTAAAGACAGGCACCTAAATTCATACGTAGATAATTGGCCTAACATCCAGAGAACACAGAGCTCTTCCCGAATTTGACAGGAGGTTTGGCCATATAGGTGTTGAATCTGAGAGACATAGGCCAAAGATTTTTTAAAAAATGGATGCCAAAAATAAGGGTCCTAAATCTATACTTAGACAAATAAACAAACACCTGATTTTCAAGCTTCTGAGCACCCAGTGGCTTGGCCCCAGGTTTGAATACTTTGGCTTACGTGACTTGTCCAAAGCCACACAGGAAATCTGCTGCAATTCCAGGAATAGAGCAAAGATCCTGTGCTTTAACCACAAGCTGGCTATGTTTTATTTGTCAGCAGCCATTCCCACAAGGAAGCTAAACCAGGGATCTCACTGCATCTAAAGTCAGCAGGGTTACCTACTGGTAATGAATCTAAAAGATGTTCCTTGTTCTCTGAGCAAGTAAGTTACGTACGAGACCCCAGAGCAGCAGCTGGTTGCTTTGAAGAGCCTGTCTCCTTAGGACACACAGGATTAGACATCAGAGCTAAAGGACAGTACACCCACTTCTGCATCTTCTCCATTTCAGGCTACTACATGGGTTGAAACTGCAGATTAGAAGAGCTGTTGTAGGCGTAGAGGGAGAGGTGGGGCATGCCCTTTAGATTTTTAATGAGCTGCTTCTGGGGTACACCCAGCAGGACAGAAGCTGCTCTGCCCGCAGCTAATCATTTTTCCATTGCCAGCTGTTAACATGCTCAGCCACGTGAGGTGGGCAGTCTAAGACTACTTGTGCCAGTCCTGACCTTGGAGACATCACTCCTGGCCCCTACCTGCCATTGCCCATAAGGCTGCGGAGCCAGCATCAGCTTCTGTGTCACACTCTGGCTCTGAACCTGCTCTGAGGTCTAGGCTTGCCCCCCACCCCCACCACTGTTTGCATGCATGTGCCAGAGGACGGGTGGCCAGGAGGACTTCTGACTCTCTAAAGCAGAGCAGTTTGAAGTTCAGAGGCCAGAGCTGGAGCACGAGTTCTTCTGTCAGTGGTTTGCATGCAAGAAGGTCGGATGAAGCCAGGTGTCCAATGGGCAGCCCAAGCGGGGTTCCTTCAAGGAGGGCACAGATGCGTAGGCCATGTAGCGTGGATGACAAGTGTGGCTGAAGCCAGCTTGTATGTCCACCCTACTTTGCAGGCTAGGGATGATCTTAGGCTGCTTTTAGGAGATCTCCACATGGACATAACTGCCCTCATGCCATAAGGCTGCACGTGCTGGATCATATCACATGTATTCAGACCAGTTGGATCCAGAGATGCGGCCTGAACTGATACAACTAACTGTTCATTGATGCTATATTGCTTTATGCTATCAGGGAATCAAACTTTTATGAAAGAACTGGTCACTGCCTCTCTAATTGCATTTAACTACACTTCCCATAAATAACAGAATGAATTTGAAAATCTGGTATTTCACATTGGAGTTTATGCCTGTGAGCTTGAACTGTTTTATACGGAACTGTGGTGCAGGTGAGAAGGTGCTGCAGACAGAAAAGCATTGAGCTATAGTTTTTGTAAAGAAAATGTTGAGACTCTCTTTGGGGTATATGCATTTGACATTGTATAATGCCAGACAGTGGTTTCCAAATGACATCTTATGTAACTCCTGAGTCAAATAAGATAACAAAAATGTCTATGTTGCAGTCAAATAACCATAACTAAAAACTCTCTGAACATTATACTTATATACTTATTGCTAAACCAGTAAGGACAATTACAAATTACAAAGTAGAAAATGTTTGAACATTCATTACCATATTTCTTCTATCAAGGCAAACCACATATTCCTCTTAGACACATGCCAAATGTGAGGCTTTAAAGAAAATGTTTCTTGAGTTATCTGAATATAAGGAGCATCTGAGTGCTTTTCTTAATTGTTCAGATTGTTTGGTGCTAATCTGAACAGGAGAGAAAATACACTGAATTCTGGACTAAGACCAAACCCAGAAAATTTCAGGCTACACAGTAATATGAAGTGGGGTGGGGGAATTGTAAGTGACAAGTGGGTTATATTGGAAGTCTCATCTTGGTTTCAACAATGGACTGGTATCTTGATACTTGCATTTAAGAAATGTGGATTTCCACATACTAACCATCTTTCATGAATTACTGCAGATCTGACAAATTTGAGTTATTGTGCTCCTCCTGGGAGATTTTTAAAGCCAATTGTAACAACAGATTATATGAAACAGCTGGCCAAATAGAATGAGGAACCAGTTCATTGGCATTTGATGAATTAATAAAAACAGACACAATACAAATTTCAGCAATAGCTAGCAATTCTCCGGGAGAATAGGAACCAAAAAGAAAAGAGCAGGAATCAAATTGCAGCAGCTGTTTGGCCAACAGGTAGGGGGTAACTATTTCTTCATGGTTAAGGCTTGGAAAACTCTTAAAAGATTCCCTGGAAAAAAATGTGCTCCTTGCAACTTGCACAGATGATAACAGAAGTACAGCGCTTAAATAAATTTCTGATTGTTCTTTTGAGGAAAAGCCAGTGAAAGAGAGGAAGGTTGCACATCAGATTGTCTGCTAATGCAGGGACAGAGAAGAACAGGCTTGGGTGTCTCATGGGGAATGAGTGGCTGTAGGGACAGCAGTCCTTTTGCTGTTGCCTTTACGGTTCTACTGGCAAGAGGAAGGCTTTAAGAACCAATGTATATGACTATCTGAAAAAATGGGGAGAGGTGTTTTGCAACAGCTGTAGCACTGAACTTTATCGTGCTAGCATTTTCTACAGCAGATGATGGAGATGTTCCCACGTAGAAGAATATCTTTACAAGGGACAACCTGAGGAACTGTATGAAGGTGAAACATCAGGAGAAGGAGCTGAACAACCAGCTGATGAAATGATTAGTAATGAATTATCAGGGCTAGGTGGCTTAGACCCTAGAGTACAAAGGGAAACCAAGTGGATACAGTTAAACTGATGTTTACATTGTGCTTTCTGTCACCTACATCAGCCACCACACCTGGTGGAATAAAGAACCATGTGGATAACAGTGATTTCTGAAAAGCTTTTGATGAAGCCACTCAGCACAGGCTGTTAAATAAACAAATGAGTGATTGGATAAAATGGAAAGAGGGAAAAATGGAGGGAGCTCATCAGTGGGATCCCACTGGCATGTCAGCTGGGACTGGTGCTGCTCATCCTGCTTAGCAGTGACCGCTGGTGTAATTCCACAGCTGTTCCTACACAAATAATACAAAAATCACTTATGCCTTTACACAGTATAAAGTGAACTGCAAAGAGTTTCAGACGGCATTGACAATACTGCATAACCAAGTGATAAAATGGCATATGAAGTACAATATTCACACATGCAAGACAACACACACAGGGGAAAAAAAACACCCTAGCTATGAACAGAGTGGGGATCTAACTGAGCTGCTGCTATTCAGAAAATTGGTCTGGAAGTCACTGGATAATTCCCTGAAAAGTCAGCTCAGTGTTCAGAGATGGTCAAAAGAGAGAAAGACAGGTAGCAATGATTAGAAAGGAACTAAAACAAAAACCAAAAGATGTTATGCCTTTGTTCAAATCCATTATGTACAGCTGGTTACCACAGCTAGAAAAAAATAGAAGGGAGGGAAATAAAGCTAATGAGAAATATAGAATGGTTTCTGTAGGAGAAGGGACTAATAGATTGGAAAAGAGATGAACGGTAATATAGGTCTATAAAATCATGAAAAATGAGGAACAGGGAAGGATTAGTCATCATTTCTGGTAATAAAAGAAGTAAGGAGAAGCTAAGAAAAGTATCAGGCAGAGGTTTTAAAACAGACCAAAGGAAGTACTTTTTAATTTAATGTGTAATTAAGTCGTGAAACTCTTAATCACAACATATTGTGGCGGCCAAAGGTTTAAATCAGTTAGAAGACAGATTAGGCAAATTCATGTAGGATAGGTTTGTTTGTTTGTAGCTAATAAACATGGGCTACAGCCTCCAGCCCAAATGGTAAATCACTGATTGCCAGAAATGCAGATCATGTGTCAGGGGAAGAACTGTGTTATATGCCCTGTTCCTTAAACTCTTTCCACAGATGAACCTCTGACAACATTAGAGGTAGCAAGCTGCTCAGATCCAGCAAAACATACCTACTCTGTTTGAATTCAACTTGGTGTAAAGAAGAGAAGTGGTCGGTGTAAGAGAGTTTTAGGAGGCGGTATTTTCTTTCTCCCGGCTCTTGCAGACATCTATTTGACCTTCTGTATAAATCAGTTTGAAGATATGTGCATGTGAAGCAGGACATTAATGACTATTTCAGTAGCTGCAGGTAGTCCAAATCTCTACCCTCGTGGCAAATCGCCTGCTCCATGCCACGGAGAGACCTTCTGGGAGGGGAACTCTGAATAATGTGTGCATCACAAAAAGTAGCTGCAAGTCATGAGCAAATGTTTTCAGCTTCTTGGGGAAGGATATTTTCCCAAGGCTATCCTCAGGCTGTGGATATCTAGTGGGGAGATGGATCCTGAGCCCTACCCTTTCAAAGTGTGACATGGCAGCTTCGTAAAAGGGAGCAGGCTCTGCATTTGAAAGGTAAGTGTTTGAAAGGAAGGTTCAGGTCAATCCCTGAGGCAAACCTGCCATTCTTGAGGACTCCGCCATTGTTTGAGCGGTTGTGTATGTGCCTGCAGGTTTCTTGGTGTCCTGGTTTCAGCTTAATTCAGAGTTCACTTTCTTCCTAGTAGCTGGCATAGTGCTGTGTTTTGGATTTAGGATGAGAACAATGCTGATAGCACAGAGATGGTTTAGTTGCTGCTAAGTACTGTTTACACCAGCCAAGAACTTTTCAGCTTCCCCTGCTCTGCCAGGGGCACAAGAAGCCGGGAGGGGGCACAGCCAGGACAGCTGACCCAACCTGGCCACAGGGCTATTCCATACCATACGGCGTCACGCTCAGTATAGAAACTGGGGGGAGTTGGCCGGGGGGCAGCGATCGCTGCTCAGGGATGGGCTGGGCATCGGTCAGCGGGTGGTGAGCAATTGCACTGTGCATCACTTGTCTTGCATATTCTTTTATCATTATTATTATTTTCTCTTTCCCTGCTATCCTATTAAACTGCCTCAACCCACGGGTTTTACTTTTTTTCCTCCATTCTCTCCCCCATCCCACTGCGGGGGTGAGGGTGAGCGAGCGGCTGCGTGGTGCTTAGTTGCCGACTGGGTTTAAACCACAACACTTGGATTCCCTTTTTGATCAATTTGGAACAGGTTAACCTATATCCGTAACCTGTGTCCTTGGCTGTGTAGCAGGGAAGCTCACTGTTCTGCCCTCTGTGGCTTGCATGAAATCAGCACAGAGTGAACTGGAGAAATAATCACAATCCTTCACCAGTTTTGGTATTGGACAAATTGAACATTAACTAAAGGTTTATCTACTTACTTTACAGGAAATATATCTGGATGTCTTCCAAATGGAGAAGGAACTGTAATTAAACCCCTCTGTTAGGAAAAACACAGCTTGTCACTGCTACTTGTGGAGGTAGCCTTCATGACAATGAGACTGGCATTAAGACCTCATCAGAGATTTAACTGCAGTGTGTGTCTTTATTACATACAAGATTTTCTGACAAGACCTGCTCATGATGACATTTTTCTTTGCATCAAAGAAATGGCTGTGTCCACAAGGAGCATTACCTCAGCCTGTGGTAACGTAGATTATTAGTTGCTAGATGCTAAAGATTCCTTAAGGTATCACAATAATAAGGTTGAATGATGACTGGAGGTTTTGTGTTTGTTTCTGTGTGTTTCTGTCTTCTACAGCACTGGGGACATCTTACCCGAACTCTGGACATATCCTCGTTCTTTGACAGTGGCTTGTTGCCACTACACTGAATGCTATTACTAAAGTCTCCAGGGTTTAAATACATAAAGACTATTGAGAAACACCTTGGAATTTCTGGTAATTTGTTAAAGTGCATTTAAAGGTAAGAAGATGTGTTTGACTGATAATATTGGAGACTTTCTTCAAACAGGTGTGTTTTTTCAATGGCAACACAAGCTTCTCCACAGCCCTTCAGTGTGTTCAGCTCTGACCCCATGCAATCCAGAGCACTGCATTGCCCATGACCTTTTGAGGCATGAGGCTCTACCAGAAGAAATCATTAAGACTCAATTCAGTCTCCTGCAATAGGATACATTATCATTATTACCTAGATGGTAACAGTATGTGAAGGAGTGCAGGGAGCCGTATAGGACTTGAGGCAATTAAACTTCAAACTATTGGCTCTTTTGTACTCTGTCCTTCAGCTCTTTTAGTCAGGAGTAATTTTTGGGAGTGACCTGGAATAGTTTTTATGTGGTATCTCAGTGGAATAGCACTCCATCTCCCACCAGAAAACACTCTGAATAATTTAGATGTTCCTCACCCACACAACAAAGATTTTCAAACCAAGTTTTCAATGGATCTTGCTCATATTACTTTTTTTGGGGGGGAAATATGCTTTATATTTTTCACTAGATGTAATAAAGTTACTTTTTTTTACTCAGGACTTCCTTGGACGAATCTTTCCTCACTAAATGTAAATGACCTATTGTGATCTACATGATGGGACTTGGTTGTGGCATTGTCCAGTTCTCAGTGTGGGTTTATCTAGGGTAGAAAACATTAGTTGTCCCTGGAGTCTGAACTTGGTTGACAACACTCCATTGAAATATCCACAAGATTTTTTCAACAGGAAAAAGCCCAATACTTCCTCAGCTGTTCAAAACGTGTAAGAATGTGTAAGAAAATGCTGCATAAAGGTTTTGGTTGAAAACCTAAGTATTCAGTTATCATGCAGAATGTCAATTAAGGATGTTCCATGGGGGACTCTGCTAAGCTGTTTGGATGGTTTACTGAATAGTAGTCAAACGTTTCAGGCCTTGAGCTTTTTCTGAAGTTATTTTAACAGATTAAATCAGAATAAGGGAAGCTATCAATTTTTTAATCATATGATCTTATATTTACTCTTGTAATCAAATCACTTTCCCACCCCCGTGGTTTTACTAAAGAAATGTGAATCTCATACTCTGCCTACAGTTAAAAAATTAAATTACAGTGAGTTTACTTTATATGGAATTGTTTAATCAGAATGCAGGGTTCCACTAATCATATTTAAATATAGTCACTGTAAGCCAATCATTGACCTTAGGTTAAAAGATTTTTATGGCTTACTTAATGGAGATCCATTTATAGAGCACCATAAAGAATTCTAAATCATGTAGATGCAGGGCAAAATGAGACGATTAGAAATGCAGCAATGAAATGCCACAGCCAGTGTCATGCCTTGGAAATGGTATTATTTTAAATTGCACTGGCTGTAGAGCCACTGTAAGTATAATAAAAATGGTGGGAAAGGAGCAGGAAAAATAACGCTTTCTGGCTCCAGGACAGTAGAGATTTCCAGAAGGTAAACATAAAGTGCATTCCATATGCAGCTCAGACCTTTATATTTCCAACAGGCTCCTCTGGCCATCAACACAAGGTAGATGTGTGAAGGTAGACATGCATGTGCAAAGGTGTCTGCCTGTCTTTGTCTCCTTAATTTTTTCTTCTTGTGGTAGTAGCAGTATCAGTGACAATTCTCAAAGGCACAAACAAATGTTTAGCGGCATAGCTATCAAAAAAATGAGAGGGAATTAAATGTTTACCTGACAGTTGTGGCACTGAAAGTCTTCCCAGAAGGTGCTCCCCAGAAAGTATATCACAGCTACCATGATGTGACCTACCTTTGCTGATGGTAGGTGTAGTATCAGTATAATTTTAACTCTATGGTAGGTAGAACAGTAGTGATTGTCGGTACTTACAATGTAAAATTGTAGTGAAAAAGGATTCAGGTGAGACTCTGATCAGCACGTACAGCATCACTGGATGTGACTGCAAGCGAGCAAACTTGAACTAGGTGGACCCAGTATTCTCACATGATGGGTTTCTTAGGATGGCCCTATTTCCATCGCTGTTCCTTATGATCACCTGTGCAAGCATTTCTCTGGACTTCAGTGACATGCAATTGGCATCATGAGTCACTGCATCAGAAGGAGGGCCTACTTTTTTTTTTTTCTTACCTACTGGAAGGATACTCATTACAATCTTCAAGCTCATACATTCCCACATGTAGTTTTTGCAATAAATGTAGACACTTCTAAAAATCAAGCTTTCCTTGCCTTGTAGTCTGTTTGAACAACAAATGCCTTTCCCTGCCCTGTTCTGTTTTCGTTTTGCTCTCAATTTAATGCTCTCTGAGTCTTGTTTAGCTAACATAATTGGAGGCAGAGGTGGGTTGGCGTTTTCCTGGGCTCAGAAATGGCTAAGCTAACCAGCGAGTGAATGTGGGCCAGATAGCCTCAGAAGAACTTTAGTGTTGACGGGCCAAAGTTGATGTGCTGCATCCCAGCAGTCCCCTGCAGCTGGGCTGACAGGAAACTAGCATTTAAATTCTCATCTGGGTTCAGTCAAATCATTATAAGCCATGTTAGTTCTTCACTGTTTTATCTTTCAGTGCACTAGCCAACAACTCTTCTAGGTTCAGACAGGCTCCTTGGGGAAGCTCATGTTGCAGCACTGAAACTAAGCTGAAACCCTCTATCTGTCTGTCTGTCTTTCCAGTCCTAAACCAAGATATTTATATCCTGCGCCTCACTGAAGCAGAGCGTTATGCTGAGTTTCATGGATCCCACAAACTTGAGTGGATGTGAGCAGGCAGAATTTGGCCTTGACCAACAAACTGTGAAGCTGAATCAGCCCTTTTTCCTTCCAGTCCTTCACAACTTTGTCCATGGGATGGCTTCTGTTGTTCTGCTCCTCACCCAACCAGGATGGCTTTCCCGAGGCCTTGGGATATTATCTGCTCATGGAAACAAGGGGCCAAATTCCTTGAAGGGCTTAGGGAATGCAAATGTGCAGTTGGCAGCTAGTCGGGACACTGGAACTTGGGTCCAAGAGAGGGAAAAGGTGTGGGACAAGCTATATATAGTATCTGATCCTGGTTTCTCTTCCATACAGCCAGTCCACTGACCTGAAGGACAGTGACCTGTTACAGCCACACTCAATTGCGAGGCAAGAATTTCTTGGCCTTTCAAGGAAAAGACAGGCATCTTAAACCCAGGTGAAGACTAGAGGAGAAAATGTCAGCTGCTCCTGGCCATTATTACCCCCTGCTGTGCTCTGCGAACCAGGGAAAAAGGTCTCTCCACCACTGAAATAGCAGGCACCCCATATGAAGGGAGCAGCAGCAACCCTGAAAGAAAATTGAAAGGCCAAGGAGATCTTGCCTCACAATTCAGTGTGGCTGTAACAGGTCACTGTCCTTCAGGTCAGTGGACTGGCTGTATGGAAGAGAAACCAGGATCAGATACTATATATAGCTTGTCCCACACCTTTTCCCTCTCTTGGACCCAAGCTCCTGAACTAGACTCTGGTGAGAACAATCTGTGCAGTATGCACATATTGGGTAAATGTGTCGAAAGTGGAGCAGCCTGGGGACAGGGTCCCATGCTCCCAGGGAGCTGAAGGGGTAAGGAGTGGAAATGGGCAACTGTAAATGCAGATGCCTGAGTGACCCTTTTCTTGTGCCCCATGTCCCATCCTTCCGCTACAATGGGACCCGGTCTGGCAGTGACTTGTGCCATTGTTGCACGGCAGAGGCCTTCCTGTGCAGGTCACTCAAGAAAATCAGATATGCCAGGAAGAGAGGGCAGGGGAATTAGTGAGAAGACAGAGAGAGAAAGAGATCTCCCAAACCTCCCACAGACTCCCAAACCTCTCCTGGTTTCCGCAAACTTCATTGTCCCCATCCTTGGGGTCATGACATGCAGTTTGAACAGCTACACTGATGCACACCCACCCCAAGG
Organism: Scopus umbretta; assembly: GCA_013400535.1. Lineage (NCBI taxonomy): Eukaryota > Metazoa > Chordata > Aves > Pelecaniformes > Scopidae > Scopus > Scopus umbretta. The sequence goes on from VZTL01069694.1 coordinate 101,201, forward strand.
GGTGCAGCATGGACTGAAGGCTTGAGAGTGTCTGAACAGGCGAGACCTCTGTGTTAGCAGATCTCTCACCATGGAGAGATATGGAAACCGAAGGCAGAACAAAAGAGCAGCTGAAGAAGGGAACAGGACGCATAAGGCTCTGCATTGACCTAGAAATAAACAGCTATGAAACTAATGTGAGACAAAGAAATATTTTCATCCTTTACTCTTCAGGATCCCCAGACTGTGGGGAGACACTTCCTCCCTCACCCAGTTGTTTAGCAATGGGGAGCTCCTTAATTCTTGGGGACAGAGATAAATAAGACTTGATGAATATACAGTACCTGTAAGCCTGATGCCCAGACCTGTGAGGGTGCAAGGAAAATGCCTGTCAGAGTGAGAAAGGAAGAATGGCCTCCCCTTCTGTCAGGGAGGGTTTGGGGAGTTAAGCATTGCACAGGACAGAGAGACCTGCCATAGGGATGGTTTGAAATCTGATGGATTTTGGGACCCATGAAGTGCAGAGGAAAATTGCAAACCCAGATAAAATAGGAAGAAAGAGCTGTAATGGACAGGGTTAAAAGGAGAGAAGATCATCTGGATCTCAGAGAACATTGACATTCCATTACTTTGACAAAGCCAGTGAGGACCAGTAGCAAATGAAAAACCCCTCAATCTCTGATGACCCGATACATTTTAGGAGCACACTGCCATTTTCCTCATACAGTCTGTGAGGTTACTCCTTCTGGAAATACTAGATGTCTGGGACTAGGGAAGGCTTAGGCAGAGACAGTCTTTTCATGTTTCTCTGTGGTTTCCTGTCTCATTCCTGCCTCTCTTGATTTATGTCCTTCCATATATCTCTTCTTTCCTCATCCTGTATCTCTTTTTTATGCTCTTGGACTGCACATGTTCTCTTTTTCCTTCCTGGGCTCAGATTTTCCTGTCTCGCTCAGAGCTCAGAGCCCAGGTTCCTACAGCAATGAGCGCGGTCGTTTTAATAGGTTACGTTGATAATTGTCTTGCTGAAGAAATCATCAAGAAATGATGATTTTGAAATGCCCCATTCAGAAACCAGCAGATGTTACCCAGGTGTCACAGCCTTCCTTTGCTTCAAAGTTTTTCTAGCATTAGAATGAGGAACAGAAGTCAGTAATGGTAACATGGTGGTTGGTAACACCGAAAATCAGGACATGGTCTGTTAGATGCAGTCAGTGTCCCGAGTTCCACCAGAAAGCCGTGCTAGGATCCACCTGGTCATGTGCAGATATTGACAATGTAGGCCTTTCCAGCAGGACTAGTCACCCTGTGTACCCTTCAGAGTCAATAAAGACAAATAAGCACTTGCAGAGCACATTTCAGCTTATCCTAAATCAATCATCTGCCTTAGGGCCAGATGCGTCGCACCCTAAAAACACTTGTTTCGTTCTTGCCTAGTGTGAGCAATTTAATGCAGGTGTCCATGCTGTATTTAGTAAAGCTAACAGAATCCATCTCCCCATGTCACTGTCTCAAGTACGAGCCCAGAATGGTTGGCTCCAAGTATCTCTTCGGCTACTGATCGTAAGGCAGCTCATGCTGTGAAGTAAAAAAAAAATTGCAAAATTGGAAACGACAACTAACAGCAGTCAGGAGTGCTCAGCCCAAGGGAAGAAAAAGTTACTCAGTTCAGCTGTGCACCTAAAAGGGACTTGCAATTTGAAATAGCATTCTGGCCATTGCTTGTGGATTTCTGCAGTCCTCGTCCACGCTTTCTCTCCCCTTCAGTGAAGGAGTGCATAGGGAAGGGCAAACTAACAAACTGCAGAGTGCATGGTTTTTAAAAAAAAAACATCAAGCAGGCAGCTAACAAGAAGAAAGAGAGTCTGTTAGAAAGGCAGAATGGGGAGCACTTACTTCTCCTCAACCAATACCTTTTTCTGGAAGTGCCATCTCCGTGAGTCTCATCAGGGACCTTGGCTCAGAGGTACAGGAGCCTTTCTTTTAAACTTTTCAGCTCTGCCTCATATAGTAGGGTAATTTTATCTTAACGTTGGCACTCTACAGAGTTCCCTATGGAATATCTTGAAGCTAAACAAACACAAATCCTAGAGAAACAATATTTAGTTTTCGAAGACAATTGAAATATTTTTAAGACCAACCACTGTTTTGGCCCAGGGTATGCACTTTCTGCATGGCAATCTCCAATTTGTACCAGATGCAAAGGCAAAGATATTTACTACACATACCCCAAACGGCACAAATTCCTTTGTCTTTGTGTTCACTTAACCTCAACTTCCATTCCACATAACTTACTTCACCTCAAGTATGTTTCTTGGAATAACATTGAATTTTGGTCAGTTCATTATTGGCTTTGTTTGTCTTTGGTGCACTGTGCGTTACGGGGTTGGCTTGAAACACGAAACACTGTGGAGAAGGAATCCAATATGGTAATACAATCATTTGCCTACTATTGCAGGAATAGTTTCCATTATGGCCCCTATTTTTCACACTCTCCTAACTTTCCAGAACACTTACCTTTGGAGATGGAGTTTTCCATGGTTGATGTTTGCCTGGAGGTTAAATTTGCCTGTGTGAGTGGAAGTTTTAGCAAAGACATCTAGCCACTTTCACATTATGGGAGAGTGGAAAAAAACCCTACATTTTTTCCAGCTTGGGAAGAAAAATGTCTAACCACATTTCTAAGAAGGGCGACAGCAAATCTGCTGAGGGTTGAAATTTGACAGGCTCAATCAGTGGAGAACCCAGTCATATGTTATGGACCCTGCTTTTTGAACTTATCTCTATGTCTCCTGGTGTCTATAGGGGGCTATTTGTGTTCAACAGCCTGCAGAATGAGAGCACAACCAACCAGTCACCCCAACTGCCAGCAACTAATTCCTGTCCCTTTTTTCCTGTGTAAAAACAAAATTAGGAGCTGTATTAACAGCTCTGTCTCCAAGGGTCTGGAAATGCTAAAGTTAAACTTCTAATTGTGTTAACTCCGTCTCTTGGAATGTGTATAAGTTTGTGTGTAAAGGAGTTGTTCATCCAGTGAAACAAGGAGAACTGAGTGGTATTAAAAGGATTGGTCTCTTTCTTCTGCCATTACTTTTCTTTTTCCTGATTAAAACATCTACCTGATCTATGTGAAGGTTTTGGAGCCGGCCTGTAGTAGCTTATGAATCCTACATGAAGTCTGGCTATAGAGGTAATTATTGTATGACAACATCTGGTTATTGGATTACTACCTGCATGAAGAAGTTGTCTTAGTTTAATAGCCAAGCCATTAAGAAAAAAAAGAAGGAAAGAAATACAATAGTTCCACAAGAGCAACTTCTTAGCTGACATATCAGGAACTCTTAAGAAACAACTTGTAGCCTGAGCTACAAGCTGTAAAGAAGCAACTTCCACACAATGCGCAAGTCAAAAAAGCCAGGAAGATCGTCATCGTTGAAAATGCAGGCTACAGTCACAGAGATTTCACTGGCAGACACCACACGGGAGGCTGAGGAAGCTAGGCTTGCTGAGGACCAAGAGTGATTACAAGTTGTAGGTGAGATAAAGGTGCAGGTTTTTTCATGATTTTGGGGAGACAGACATGCATGGAGAATGTTTGAAGCTTTAAGATTAAATATCTTGCTTCTACTGCTGAGAAGACACTTTTAGGTCACCTGCATTAATGAACAGTCATAAGCAATTAGTCAGAAATTAGTAGCTTGCAGCAGCAGTGGAAGTGCTAAGAAGTTGTAGCTAGGAACTCTGGCAGGAGGCTTGACACTGGGCATGTGCTAGGTGAGATTGGAGAGGGGAGTGGTTCTGCAACCATGAAGCCATGTGCTTTCAGTAAGGGTAAGGCATTCTAGCGGCAATTCCAGAGCAGAAGCAGTGAATGAACAAATGTAGGTATCCCTGGCTGTATCTGCATTGCTCTTTGAGGTGTTCCAGTGAAGGGTTGGAGCACCCTATCTGTCTCCCTGTATGGTAATCCATAGTGTATGGCCTTTGTCCCACAAATCCCCGCAGCATTTCAGTCAAGCCCCCCTTAATGCTTATCCTCAGTCTCAACTTATCTGCCCCATGCACATCCTTTTAGCTGACCATGCTTGAGTGTAAGGCTAGGCTAGATGACCTCCTGAGGTCACCTCCAACCTGAATTATCCTGTGATCCCATGATCACATTGCAGAGCAGGCCTGCTGGCTGATTTTGCCATGCCACTTGGTAAGGAGAGTGATGCTGCCACATCTGTGAGGCACAGCAGGTCACTGCGGTGCGGCCAGTGTCACTGTGGAGGCCAGCAGGGCCATACACTGGATGGATTACTCTTCTGTTCCTGCAGTACTGGACATGGCAAAGCATCTCCCTCTTTTTCAGCTCATAGGCAGGATGCATGTTGCCCAATGATGTCCCCCAAATATGTCAATCACAAAAGGTTTGGTTGTACCTGGGTGTCTCTGATCACCACAGATGACCCTTGTGCACACGGATCAGAAGCACCGACTGTGCATGTTGTGCTGTGCTTCCTGGAAGTCCTCTGCCTGCCACCTGTGCCAAGTGTTTACTCTCTCAACTGTTGACACGAGATATCAGTCTCTACAATGTGATTATCTCCACTTTCATCTTTATCAGTGCTGTGTGACCCTCCGCCACCTCCACCCAAATGACCATGGGGAGTTCAGTCATTCTGATCTCCTGCCAAATGTATCTTTGGGTGCCTGAAAGCTGTCTGGGAGATCAGCTGAGAGCAAGACCTGGGGCACCTTCCTTACCAGCCTGCCCCAGGGGTGAGCAGCTGGTCCTGTTCAACTGGAGACAGGGACGGGACGTGATGGGGATGCTTTGTCCATGGGGTGAGACACCAAGGGACAGAGGTAAGGACCCTCCTACAGGTCAACGAGTCCAGAGCAAGGCATGTGTTATAAAAATACTTTCTGGTTGACAAGTGTAAAGCCTTTTCCTGTGGTCAAGGGCCAGGAATCTGCATCGGCCTCACACAGAGAAGCTTCTGGCAAGAAGTCATTCCTGAAAGCCAGCTCACATTACATTGCACATCTGGGACCACTGGCTCCGCGGAGGGAGCACAACCCCAGAGAAGATGTGCAGGCTGGCCAGCCCTCTCCCCCCTACACCTCCCCTTATGCTGAGGACCAGGTTATAGCGGTGAGAAACTCCAGCTGCAAGTATTGTAGTCCAGGCTTGGTACGGTGAGGGAGAAGGTGCAGAGAGGACCGATAGCAGTGACAGGCTTGCCATAGAGATGCCCCTGCCCTGCACACACCGTGCAGGCCTTGCTTAACCAGAAGGGAAGGGGCCAAGGCAGCTCACATGAGGCACCACGCAGAGAAAAAAGCTCCTCACTGATCACTGGGGCAATGTGCAATCCTGGAGGTCATTCATATTCACTGTATCCAGAAGAGATGGGTCACGATACTGGGAGAAAGGCTGGGAGCATTATCACAAACCACATGCTGGTCTGGCCTTTTTTCTTAAACAAGCTGTAAGTCAGACCTCAGATCTCTCTGTCAGCTATTCAGGGCAGCGACTCCAGGCTAAGGGCTATTTGCTTTTCAGCTTGCTAAAGTCTGTCCTATCAGAGCTGGTGAAAGAAGGTGCACGAGATATCCCTCCCTAAAGATGATAAAAATCAAGAGGACTGAGAAAAAATAGAGCTGAAACAGAGCCTCAGGGCCCTTCGTTACCCTGCTGGCCCCATTTCAAGGAGCTCCCTGACCCTCATGGCCTGATTGCCTTTGATTTAAGGGCTCAGCCTTTATGTTGAGGACATGGGGTTGAGCCTCCAACCAGTTCACCTGTCTGACTTCCTGGAGCCATGGGCATCGGTCTTCAAGGAGCATTCTGTTGGACTGACCTGATCAAAGCAGAAATAGGCTGATTGGGGGGGGCGAGTGGGTTGACCTGAAAGAAAAATTCCCATTGGATTTGGAAGCTAGAGCCCACTCCTTGCCTTCTACTGGGAGGACTCTCAGTGCTGCTATTCAACTTCTGGCAGGCATTTTTTTGTGATAACTGTCCTCCAGCTCTGTATGGTCATTGTTGCAGCATGAGGTACCACTTAACCTCAGGATCACTTGCTCCCCCTAATTTACTCCATGGCCACCCTAAAGCAGTTGCGGACCTTCTGGTGGTCAAGCTTTCGCCTGCTGATCTGCTGGGGAGTGTAGGATGCAGGGTTTCTCCACAATTCAGGCCTGGATGCACATGTACTGGCCGCAGTGAGTAGACTGTGTGATCGGTGGTAAAACTGTGTGAGGCAACTTGCCTGCACTGAGTGAGGGAGGCTAGGGCAGCTATGATTTTCCTGAGTAAGACAATCTTTTCCACTAGGATGGCACATGCAGGGCAGGATTTCGTGTACTGCTATGTCTCTAAGCCTATGTGGTAAAGCAAGGAGTGAACATTTGTGTTTGGATCTGATCCCAGGAGCTTACCCTCTGGCTTTCCACTTGTGCAGCTAGGGCTGCAAGGCTGTGACTCATGACTCTCTCTTGGGCTCCTCTACCACGATCCAGCAACATAAAATTAAGTTGCTTAAAACCAGACTCACTGGTTCCCTTCTTTTGTTGCTTAGGGTGTATTTCTGGGGGTCGTCCTGGGGAATAGGGGAGTTTCCAGGAAGTTATTCTGGAGCAACAAAAATGGTAGTATCATCTGGTTACTCCTTAGCAGAAGAGTCCTTGATGCTAAATGAACTGACTGATGGAAGGGCTGGTGGTGTGACCTTTGTAGGTGGAGGCATGGCATGGGTGCCTAGCTGACTAGGGTCAGTGGTCTGGCCCTAGGAGCAGACCGCCTGCTGCCAGGAAGCAACGATCCTAGCCAAAAAGTGACTACTGCTGCCAGACTGTTGGTGCATCCATAGCAAGATGAAGTCCACTGCCACATGGATGTGCTGACACGTCACTGCCATCCTCTCTTATGAGAGCTGTGAGTTTTCCTTCGAATCTGCTGCAACCTGCTGATGGGTGAGGAGTTATCTTTCTCTTATCCGAGGGCTTTCCCGTCTGTGGGCTTACAGAAAGTCTTCATACTCAAGGCAGAAGTATCTTTCCCCATCTCAAGTGCTTGCTCCTGCTCTTGGTCTTGAGGGCATCCTTTAACCTTTCCCCTTTGCCCAGCACTGCCCTCCAATTTGCACTTCCTCCAGTGGCCAGTTTGGCCAGGGATCTTTGTGTATCCCATGACTGCTGCAGCTCTGCTTTGTGAAATCATGGCCCCACATGTATTTCTTTCCCCCATTCCCCTCAACCTCTCCTCCCCTTTTAATGAGGACTATGTGAGCCTTCTCTAGCCCCAAAGCCCCATCCTTGGGTGTCAGGTGGTTGGCATGCCTGGCTGCGGAGACGTAGATGAGAGGACCCCACGTCCCATCTGCAGTGCCCAGCTTTTGAAGAGACATGCTGTGTTTGAAGGGACAAGGGAAGAGGGGTAAAGGTGTTACAGCCCACCTCGCTCTGCCCTTCTGGATATATGTTGGCCAACTCTGGTGTTCCAGAAGTGCTGTTGCCATGTGCATGACTGGTCACACAGATATGGAGGTGTCCTAAAAGTTGCTGTAGTGGGCTGGGTACATCTGAAATACCAACTTCTGTATGTGCTGGGGTGGTCTCAGACACGTGCACCCAGGGAGGTCAGGGAGACTGCTCCTTCCCACCCTGCAGGGAGAGCCGAACAGGGCACAACAGCCACAGCTTGGTGGCAAGGAGGGAGCTCCTTCACCTCCATCTCTTAGCCAGGGAGTCATTACATTTAAGGTCAGAGGGAAACAAAACCCCACATTGTCACCTTATCGCATGGGTTTGGAAGTGTGGTCCAGTGGGGTGAGCCTAGACAGACAGGAGCCTAATCGGGTCCGGGTCTGCTATGTGCCTCTGCATGGGCTTGGCAATTGGCTAGCTTGTCCATCTGTGAAATGGGGCTAGTGGTGCTTACCTTTATTTTCGGGACGTTTCAGGTCTCAGCATGAAATGTATTATGCAAACGAGGAAGGTTTCTGGTGTTATTTCTTAGCAATGAGCAGCAGACCTTGAATTTTGACCTTTACATGTTGTTGGGGGTTTTTTTGTTGTTTGTTTGTTTTTTTTTTTAACGACTCTCCATAGTCACCTCACCAGGCCTGAACTGAGTGGACTGGTCACAATTGAAGGTCAGAATCATTTTCCTGCCAGCTCTAACCATGTAAGTAGGGGTTACAGCAGCGCTGGAGGGGGGTATATTTATGGGCATGCAGATGAGCTACCATTTGGATGTGTTTCTGCTGGTAGGTGGAGGGATGGAAGTACAGCTCTGTGAGGACACGGTGTGGTCGCTCCCGAAAACGGCACCCGGTGTGGGAGAGCTGAGCCTCTGGCTTGCTTTCTTCTTAGCTGGGTGTAGGCAGAGAGCAAGAGCGAAGACCAACCTGAGTGTCACTGTGGGTGAGTAAACATAAGTGCCAACTTGTCGGGTTATCTGGCCCTCAGTGCCAGCCTTTTGGGTGGCCAAACTCCAGCACTGACCAGCTTGCAAAGAGGAAAAATATTGATTCAGTTTTCTGCACTTTGAATCCTGGTAACTCTGCCCTTGATCTGCTCAGCTGGATTCAGAGGAAACGTTAAGTGTGTCTCAGCCAATGTAAATCATGTCTCCTTCTGCCTGGCTCCACCTGTACATGATATCAGCCTAGGGTCCTCATTTGCCTCCAGAGTAACCTCACTCACGCAAGCATCTCTCTCTAGCATTAACCTAACTGGGAGAGTTATTCCCATGGAAGCTGCTCCCCTCTGTACATTGCAGTGTTCCCAGCAGGCTTGTACAGCCGCAGCTGCCCTTCCAGGGGAACTTCTTCTGCCCATTGGACTCTCCTATATTCAGGCCCCATCGTCAATAGATAACTCATATGTAGATAATGCATCTATCAAACCTGAAGTTCGACAACTGATTCCTCGTTCCCAAATGTTTATCGTCTAGCTGGAGGGATGCTCATGTGTTATTGTGTCAGCAAATAATAATTCATTAACTCAACTGGGCCAAGGCCAGATGTGTGCTCATCTGCTGCAGGTGCTGCTATCCTGATTTGCGAATTAGAGCAAGCCCTGAGGAGGGACATAGTTTTGATGTCCATGGGCTAACCTCTGGATTAGTCTGGCTCTAAACTTTTTCATATGGGCACCCAGGAGCTCCTGTCAAACCTGTCACAGCAGCCAGTGGTAGGGGCAGAGGGAGAGTGCTCTGCTGGAGCATGCAGTGCTCTCCAGAATACAACAGCAGTATTTCATTAGCACGCTCTCTGTGGACTGAATCCATCACCATGACAGCTGGCTGAAGAAACAGCAACAAGACAAGAAGTTCACCAGCTTGTCAAAAGTTTTAGGTTTGGATGAGGTTTTGACAGACCCATCTCACAACTCCTTAGTAGCCCAGGCACTGTGCAGACTGCCCCTGGGCTTCCTCCTCCCCCTTCCCACCCACCTGCCTGAGACTCCATTTACTTTCCAAGAGGAAGATGAGATGTTTGAGTTTTCATGTGGGGTGGAAGGCAACTAGATTTCATAAGGGGATTACTGTTTTCTGCCTGATTCTCACTGTGATGCTGTGCTGGCTGTGAATCTTGATCCTGGTCCTGCAAACACATTCCATGCATTTCCCTGATCGGAGTTGAAGATGCCATAAAATTTACCAGGAACATTGTTCTGGGGTTCTGGTTAGCCTAGGAAGAGCTCAGATACACAGTGATATGAATCAGGATCAGATTCTACTATACAGATGGCTTTGAGCTCCTGAATTCCTCCTGTTAAATGGGATAGTTGGTTTCAATACATTATTAACGATTCCTGACGCAGCATTTGATCTCCAGTTCCACAAAGTCCAGGACTGTTCAGATGAGCCTTTGGTCCTTACTCATCTCATTATGTGAGCTTCAGCCACCTATGATGTGATATTAATGACCAATTAAAAATACCACTCATTTATGAATTAACAACAGGCATCCTTGTTTAAAAGAGCAAGCAAAGTTCTAGAACACTGTCAGATTTGCAGGGATTCTCAAGCAGTCTTGCATCATGCACGTAGCATGGATGTTAGGTGTAAGGTAGGACTTTGTGTAAGAATGAGAATTTTGATGCAAGTTCTGTGGAGGACGGGGTTCATAAATCAGTCTCGACATCAAAGGCATCAGGAGTCAGTGGGTCAGCAGAGACAGCAATAGCTGAGAAGACTTAGGATCAGCCTCTCATCCCACCACAGAGTCATTCAGTGACCAGACAAACCACTCAGCTTCGCAAAGTTATTTTGGTTCCTAGCTCCCACTGATTTTAATAGGTATTACACACCTCAGTATCCTTGAAGGTCTATGCTTTCAGTCTCTTTCCTGAAAGAGAGCCAGCAAATCAATGTTTTTATTTGAACTGCTCAAAACCATGGTGGTCCCATTACCAGAAAAAGGCCCACAGATATTAGGACAGAGCACTGCATGCAGTCCTGCAAATGCAGACCTCCTGGGACGGCATACCTAGAGGTGGCTCTGCGCCAGCAGACAGGCCTGTCTCTGGGCGGCATGTGTCTGTGTCCTTCAGAAACAACGTTCTTACCCTTCCTTAGACTCATATCAACTGCGGGATGCTGCAGGGTATGGCTCATGCTGTTCCCGTCTGGTGAGATAAGGCTCCCTTCAAAGTTCCAACTTGTTAAAGAAAATCTCACACCACATGCAGCGCGTCTGGAAGCTTCCAGATTGTTTAGAGTTACATGAGCAAAACTGTATCTGTATTTTCAGCAAATATCTTCTAAAAACATGTGAGCTTTAAAATACATTGAGTCTGTCAAAAGATGCCAGCAAAAAGAGTGGTCACTGTAAGACCGAGCTGGTGGTGTGGTTAAAGCACCTTTGAGACTTCCAGACAGAAGTGTATCTATCAATACAAGACTAATAAGCAAAATGCCTGTAACTTATCAGGTTGGAGCATCACTTCTTCCTGTTTGGCCATTTCTTCATGGCCTGCCTGTTTGTTTCACAGTTTTCAGCTGCATACATAAAAAAACTAGGAGGAACCCTAGTTGGGAACAAATGGATTTTGGTTCACCATAAGGTGCTCAGCCAGACTTTTGTTACTGGACTGATATCTGAAGGGAAAGATCAACATTTCACTTCTTTATTAAGACCTCAGTTGGCACTTCAGATAGGAAATGGTATTTAGAGCTACAGTGCCAGCTGGAGTTGGTGGGACCTGCATCCTCTGTGGTGTCCCATGTGCTCCAAGAGAAAAAGCAAGGGATGCCCCATGGTCCTGATTTAAGGAAAAATATGTCTCTGGAAGAGATTAAATCTGTTTTTACTTCACTGGCAAAAGTGACCCAGATATTTTTATATCTAATCGGGTTCCTTTTCATTTATCTTGATGTTTAGCCAGAGGTGTAGGTCAAACAAACAGCTTTGTGCTGCATGCCAAATGCAGACTGATATAGGCCTTTGAAGTAAGAAATGTGTGCACTCTTCTCCCCACAGGTTTGGTTCTCCTGAGAAGTGGGTATGCAACTGACACGTCACTCCAACCCATTCTTGAACACTTCACCAGTGTACTAGTTTTATGGTACTTCTCAGCAATGAGGGGGATACTTATCAAAAGTAAAATCTGAACAGAGAAAGCAGAAAAAAATAAGTATATTTAACAGATCAGTTTTAAGAGAACGTCTGTCTTTGATGAGAGGTTTGAGACTTCTCTTCTGAGAAGATGAAATCACCCTAGGCGAGCCCTGAGCTATGGCAAATGTGGTTTTATTTTAATTATGCAGCATATGATAAATCTGAGTGTGGGCTGGCAAAATCAAACACCATAGATGGGGACCCCTCCAATTCAAACCTGTTTTTCTTCAGCCAACCCATACACATTATTACATTTTGATTTTGAATGTTTGGGGTCCTTCTGCAGGAGGATCAGTTTGCTATAAGGAACCTCTCCATTTTTCACTGCAGGCTAGGATCAGAGGTAAGCTCATGACGCAGCACTGAGATCTCAGGTCAAACGTGAGTGTATTAACATGGAGGAATACGCACAGTTGAAGTTAAGCTTCTTATACAGTTATACAGATGTATGAATGGTCTGCAGCATTTGAATCCAGGTCTGGATTCATATTTTGAACCCTGCCTGGGTTAAGGGAATTGAGGTCAGAAAGGTCAGCTCTGTATCCTTGTCAAGCAAGGCTCCTGCATTATGTCACTGGAGTAAATTTTTAATGAAGAAATATAGGAAACTTACTCAACATAGTGCCTTTGTGAGCTCATTAGCGATTTCCTGGAAAACATATAGCACAGTATTTTTCACCTTCCCTTCAGACTGAAATGCAAGGAAATTTTTAATCATTCAGTGTATCCACTGGGTGAAATGTAGTCACCCTTTCAGTCCTGTATCTTAACCTTTTCTTGAAAGCTTGCAGGATACATTGCCCTTAATCCATGTTTCTCGGCAGAGAAAAATCTCCATTTGCTGAAGACCAAGACCTCCATAGACAAAGGGGAGACACACAGCCTTTGTAGCCCAATGCTAAGAAGCATCTTCTAGTGTCAGTGAAGAAGTTTTTGTGGTACTCGGGAGCCAGTGAAAGTTCTCATGTTGACTTTAGTGAAAGGAGGCTGAAACCCTGATCCTTTTATAAGTAAGAAACTTTGCTTCTGTCAAAGTAAATATCTGCTTGTGAAACTTCTTAGCTAGGGGCTGGAGTAACACAGTGCCATGAGGGATTTGGTGTGAAAAGTGGGTAAATATCACATTCAGAATTTGGATTAAGGTCTCAAAGATGCCTCTTAAGCACTGCTAACAGTCTCTGAGGTGGCTGCTTAAGCTAATTTCACTGTAGCCTTTCTAAGTGAAGTAATAGAATTGGTGTCTGCCAGCAGATGGTGCTTCTGCCTGAGAATTGTTTTCTTTCATGACCATTGAAAGATAGAGCTTCTCGCATCATTACTGTAAAAGATACTTTACAAGGCAAACCATTGTCCATTACGTTGTACAGATTCTATATTTTAGATAGGTCCTATGTATGCCTTTCTGTCTGCTCTTCCCTTACCTCCAAATGCTGCTTTTCTTTAAAGGGCCTTTGAGTAAATGGACAATTTCCCTCTTAAAAAATATCCCATAGAAGGTCCTTGTTTAGCAGATGTAATACCAGGCTGAAGAACTTCAGTGACAGGAAAAAGAGATGAGTGATGTTTTTTTACTTGGGATACCTTTCAGGCTGACTTCAGTGGAGACACATACCCAAAACCAGGCAAGCAGTCTGTCCCTTGTAGTCTACTGATTCCCAGCTCCCCAAGGACAAGAAGCTGAAGCTTGTCAGCTCTGAAAGCATCTGGAGCAGATGAAGAGGACACAAACAGACAAATAAACACCCACTTGACTCCAGACTATTCTCTTTAATGTTTGTGGGGCCAAAATGCTACCTTTTAACTGAAATCTGGTTGTATCTATTATAGCTAATTTGCATTAGGAACCTTGCACTGTTTTTTTTCCACCATTACAATAGCAGTAAGTACTTTAAAATGAAGATCCAGGCTTGATGGTTGCTACATCTAGTTCCTTAGTTCAACACCACTGTGTGGGCCTGGCACGTACCAGTGTCCAAGCTCAGGTACAGTGCTGAGGTTGCACTTAACACTGGGCTTGTAGCTAGCTCTGGAGCGATGGTAACAGTAAATCTCTGCACTGCAAGTGCATGAGGTATGGCAGTCCCTGTGGAAGAGCACAAAACAAGAGTTTGATTCCACATGTTAGACTGGAATATGAAGCTACCCGCTGTCCTAGAGAGCTCATGGTATTGAGCCCAGACCAGCCCTTGGCAGCCTGCACACCGACTGCTGTACTCAGGTGCCTTCCGTGCTGCTCTGGGCAGCTTCATCCCCATCCAGGAGATACCAGCATGGGGACTGTGGTTACTCCACTGAGACAATTAGACCTCTGAATGATCTGGGTCAATACAAAAGCAGGGAAAGGAACCAACATGAGCTAGAAATTTTGTGAACACATTCTTACACAAACCACAACAATCACATACTTATACACACAAAAAGGTGTGCATACTCCAATTGTACAGGTCTGCAGACATTCTTGGGCACTGTGAAAAATCTGATTTATTTGAAAAGTGACTACATTTTAATGAAAATGGTAATTTCTCCTCTTTCTTTCATCTTAGAAATGTCCAGTGAAAGGCAGCAACAGAAATGCTAAACTCATCCTTCTCAAAGGTGGTGCTTTGAGAAACTGCATATTACGTTGTCCTGGAACTAAAAACCCAGAAGGACCAAAATGCACTTCCACGACTTCAGTGGGATAAATGTACATGCCATACCACAACGCTGCAGCGCATGTTCCTGGCCACCACATTAATGGCTCTTTACTGTAGCTTTTACTGGCGCCTTCGATGAAGATGCCAGAATACGGTTTCTAGAGCGCTGGACATTAGCAGATCTAGGAGGGTAATTAATCAGATGGAATCCAATTAAAAGATTACTCTCCTGTTCTCCAGATAGGGTGCTATATAGATGCACAAAATTATCTGTTGAAATCCCTCAGGCAGCCTACCCAGAATAACTTTCTTCTGGATCCACTCCAGCTCCTAGCAGAGGCTCTAGTTCAGGAAATCATCTTTATTCAGAACAGCACTTAAGCATTTGCTTAAAGTTAGGCATGTACATAAGAGCCACTTCCAACAAGGCTGTACTTAATTGCACCCTAGCTGCCTTCCTAAATTGAGATTAATGTCAACGGGAAGGTTCCCACTGATTTTGGAAAGCTGGGAGGAGGCCACTGCCATCTCCACAGAGTCACTGCACTTCTTGACCATGGGAATACTCACAGCATTATGTAGTGCACGGTATATCTAAAATCTCACATTCTTTTGGGCCTGGGAGCCATCCCGGGGAGATGCGAAGATGTGTGGCCTGGTGGATCGGCACGAAGAGCTTGCCTCAGCTCCCAGCACCTTCCTGGGGGGGAGCTGGTGCCTGATGGGGGACGGCGGGGAGCCAGCCCCGCTTGGAGCGGGGTCGGCACCAGATCCAGAGCCAGGGGTGCCGGCTGTCCCCACATGCCGCCAGCCCCGCACCCCGAGCCAGTGGCTGTGGCATGGTGCCGAGGCCAGGTATTGGGGAAGGCGCAGGAATGACATCGGCACAGACAAGGTGTGCATGCACGGGTGGCCTCTGTATGCCGCTCCAGAGGCAAGGGTTTTCTGCTTGAAGCGGGAGCTGGACGCAGGCAGATTGCAAGGCCAGTTTGCGCAACAGGGTTGTCGGCCATATAAGCAAATGGGCCTAAGGTCAAGGAAGGCTGAGGAAACGAGAAATGTGCCTGGGCTCACGCAACATACACCGGGTTAAATAAGCAATTATTTCTTAACTCTTGTGCTGACACACTTGTTTTCCTTCCTTGTCAGTGGGCTTGAAATGATCATTTGTCTTTACTTTTCAGAGCTCTCAGGGTGATGCAGAGCCTCGGGATACATTTTGGCCTCAATCACCTCTACAGATTGTTGTGTGTAAAACGTAGATTTTTTCCGCCAAAGTAAGTATCAGTATAACGTAAATTTCTGTGACAGTGGAGTTGGGCTCAGAAGATGCCACTGCATGAGGTTGTGTAGGGTCCTTGCTCTGGTTTTCTATTTCAATAAAATCTCCCGACCTGCCCTTTCCTTCCCCTTTTGCTATCACTGTGTGAGCAGTACCAACAGGTTCCGCCATCACAAGACTCCAGTAAAGTCCCAAGTATGAGCAATGAGCATCTCTGCTAGGCTGTATCTAGGTCTACTGGTTGGGAAAAGTAAACAGCACTTTTATATGCAATGATGGAGTGTGCTAAACCCAAAATATATAGCAGCTCTAGAACTTACCTGAGATTACTGCAAAACACTGAGCTGATCAGCAGGTCGCACCCAGCCACAGTGACCATGTGCTCATACCAGCTAATACTGGCATGACGTGGGCTGGTCTCCTCCTCTGCCAGCCTGCACACCATAACGTGGCACAGGCCTTCTGCATTGGTTGCTGGTGTGTGGACCCCACCAGTAACAAAGCTGCTCAAGTGCCACAAGACAAGAAGAGCAGCTCTCAGATCTCTTCTTTCCCAACACGGGAGGCAGGGCCACATTGGCTTGTGTGGCTCAGGGGTGGCTGCTACGCTCAAGCAATGTGCTTGCTCACTAGCACCAAGGTTTTGAACATGCGGCCCTACCAGGTAGCACACTGCTGGCTAGCAGCCTTCCTGCAGTGTGAGACCCAGGGTCAGCGGCAGCTCCAGCAGACCAGCAGCATTTGCCCATCAGGTACCTTGGTGGGAAGAGGCCTTGGTGCACTCCTGGAAGAAGTGCAGAAGTGCTGAGCTTTACTCCTGAATGTACCCACTGGGAAGGCATGCTGCTCTGACACTGCTTCCTCTCATGGCCTCCGAGAAATGGGGCAGTGGTAGCTAGCCACCTGCCAGACTTTCAAAAGGGGGCCTGTCCTGAGCAGAAGCATCTCATGACCATGCAGGAGGCAGGTCTTATCACTGGCTAAATGCGTCTGGTAGGGGAAAGATCGAGTGTGAGGTAAGGCAGAGTCTTTTACACGTGGCTGCAAGCTGGTTTAAAGCATGGCTTGTTGTTCTGACACAGGCAAAGTTGTCTGTGTAGATATATCCACTGGACAAGTAACAGGTCTGCTGTCAGGATCTGCAGTGCAGAGGAAATGTTTCCAGCAGAATCTGAAAAGTCCACAAGTGTCCTGTAATTTTTCAGAGACAAGGGGGGGCTAGAATTTAATCCCTGACTTCAGTCAGGGATTAAATTCTTGTCTTCCAAACAGCATTGCTTTAAAATGTGTCTTGAAATGCATCCTTGCTAAGGAGTCGCAGTAGCTCTCCTGGAGAAATGGTTGAACTCTTCTGCTCGTGTGAATGACACCACTTGTTTTGCTGAGGAGTTATGAAAACAGATGATTAACTCATACATGCCACTTTTTAGCAACAAGTCTGTAAGTCTGCAGACACGTGAGATAACAACATCAAGTCCTGCGAAAGTGGATATTGGCAGTAACTCCAGCTCCAGTTCAGGCTCTCCTTGCTCCGTTCCATCCAAATTCCCCACTGGCGTCTGTGGACTTCACTTGAGCCAGGAGTGCAGAACTAGCTCGCGTACAATCTGGGCTGTGCCAGAGCGGCAGCCCATGGGAGGGCTGGTACCAAAGCGGGCCTAAGTAACCCTGCACCTCTGTCTGTCCTGATCCACTTCTCAGCTGTGACTCTATATTGCTGCCATCAACCTTGGGGCTGAAGCCCACTCTGCAGCATCAGTGGGCTATAACAATGTAAGGATGTCTATCCTGGATCAGCCACAAATCTGTCTAGCCTTCTGTGGCAAGAAGGACACCCTGGCACACAAGCACCCTGAGGGTGGCAGGTTGTGATCTCTCTTCTGACCCCTGTGGAGCCTCCTAGCAAGGCTCTGGCTGCTCCCCTGCCCTCCCCTTTTTACTTCGTCCCATCTGAAGCTCCATCAAGTCACACGGCACCCTTGTCCCCAGAGGGGGAGGTTTGGTGGGAGCATCCTGGTGACCTTTACATCCTTCCCTTTGTTTTCTCTGTTGTCCATTGGACAGGTTGATTCCTACATGCTTTTTTGTTTTCCCACTGCCCTCTTTCCTGCCTCGCCCTCCCCTTTACCAGACAGGGTGGGGATGTTTTGTTAAGTGAAGAAATCAGTCCAGGGAATGGACAAACCTGGAAGCCTAAGAAAGAACATGAAAGTGGGGCAAGCATGTAGTCACGCTTCCCCAGAATAATCCTCAGCAGTCTGCTGTGACAGGGTGTGATGTCTTTTTACTCAAACACTCTTGATACATTTTTCTTCTCTGAATCAATCTAATCGCTTTTGAATGCTTGCCAGCTACTAGCATCTACAGTGTCCTGTGACAAGAAGGTCCACAGCTTCGCAGTGCACTGTGTGGAGAAACAAGGGGACAAGTTCCTTTTGTAAAGACTCAGAGACTCAGTCGGCATTTGGATCCAGCTTACAGGCCACACTCTGCAGTTGGGATATGAAAGGAGAAGGAACAAGACTTGAAGCCAGGCAGCACTAGTGTGGGCATTCCGCCCCATCAGAAGCTGTGAGCTGCCCCTGCCCAGAGGAGCTGGTGCACTCAGTGACCTCTGTCAGTACGACAATCTCCTGCCAAACCCATGGCCTGCTGCTGTAACTACTACTCTCCCTTCCCTCTGCTTTATGAGGACAGGACTTTGCAATGTAATGTGGTTTCAGCAAGGGTGCCTCTCCCAGTTTCCATTCCCCAGAAACTCCTCGATACTAGCAGCTCGCTTCTAAGGAGACCCCAGGGTCCAGAGAGTTTGGTTGCGAGAAATGGCTTTTTGTAAGAGAGCAGGTGTGGCATGATGCCTGCTCTCATTGTACATCTGTGCTGCAATTTCTCTGAACTGCTATGCAGTGTAATCCCAAACAAAAACCTCAGGTCAGTTTGGGACCAAAGCACATACCTTTAGCCCCCTCACACCACCTAGGGTCTGCCTTGCCCATCTCTGGATGCCTTGCGGGGAAGTGGAGAGAACATGTAAAGAGCTGTTTCATTTCCCCAGCCCAGGCACCTAAAAAGCCAACGCGTGCAGAAGGAACATATGTTCATCTGTCGTCATATTCAGCTGTGGACATCACTGGAAGTCAAACTGAGGTGTAGGTATAGATTATATCTAAGCCTTAGTCTGGGCCAGCTCCCTGCACAGGGCAAGCATTTCTACGTGAGAACAGCAGTCACTACCCTTAACGTCTCAGAATGTCTTACTTTATTTATTGAAGTGCCCAGCACAGACTTCTTTAGTCAGTCTTTAGCTACACAGACAGTATTTGTAAGAGCAAATGCCAGGACAAAAAAAAAAATATATTGAGCCTGATGGATCATGATGCAATTTTATTTCTAGGAGCAGGAGTATAGCTGTCAAGTGCATAAGCATCAGAGCTGTATAGGGGCTCCCAGGGCAGCGGGCCCAGACCCCAGGCTAGGTGGAAGACGTGAGGGACAGTGGTACCTCCAAACCCCCAATGGTGCCACTTCAAACCACTGATGACAATTGTCCTGTGGTTTTCAGAGATATTCTACGGAAGCAGAGGGCAGGGGGGCACAGCCGGTACCTCGCTGCGTGCACTGCCCTGGGTGACATTTGTACTCCCCATTCAACTCTTTACTACCATCTCTCCAACTCTTCAACTGCACTGGCTAGCTACTGATTGTATTTCTCCATAAAGGCCTGGAGAGCGTGGGTGAGGAGCAGAGGGCAGCTATGTTGGGTGGTACCGAGTGTGTCTGTGCATGCAAGAGGGGGGTGTGTGTGTGTGTCTGCAGAGCTGTGTGGTTCCTACTTGCAACCCAGCAAGCACCTGACCTGCAGCTTCCCATCCAAAGGACAGCTTCAGCTTACCCTGTTAGAAGCAAAATTGCTGCTGCCAGTTATTACCATTAAGTCTCCCTTTCATGACACTGGCCTTGAGCAGGACCTTACCTTCAGGTAACTGCAGGTGGTGCACTGCAGTTTAGCTGCAGGCAACAGGATTTTAATTGCAGCTGAATGTACGGTGATCCACTCGATATTTACGAGGGAACCTGTGTGGGCACTTCAGGTTCCTTTTCTTCTCCGAGGGACACACATACATGCATTCCAGCTGCCCCATCTTCTCTTCCCAGCCAGAAGGATGCCATCCTCATGTTGTGGCAGTGTCAAGAAGTCAGGCTGGGAGCTGACAGCCCAATCTGCCTTTCAGGAGCCCTTTGGCTTCCTGGGCTGTGGTGAGGATGGGGTTTCCGTGTGAGAGCTAATCAGCCTGTGCATAGGCACACACACTGAGGTGGTAATGGGCATGTGGCCATAACAGGTAGCCCTTGTTAGTCCTACCCTGGTGTTAGTAGACAGGAGGGGCGCAGTGCCGCCAGCTGCTGAGCAGTTTATCAGTGGAGCATGCAGGTACCATCTCCATTGCCCGTGCTGGGAGTGGAGGTCACTCAGCAGCTCAGGTTCTCCACGGCTGATGTGGGGAAGCCCTTTACCTGCAGCGGAGCGTGTTGGACACCACTTGCCTCAGAGCCATCTGTGCCCCCCAGCGAAAGCCATCCCTGTGGTCATTGTTTGGAAAGGTAGTTTATTTTCCATCTTGCTTTCAGAAGGGTGATCTCAAAGAGGCTGAGGAGTGAATTTCCTTAAGTCGCTAGAAGCAAAGCATTGGACATGGTGAAATATTAGTGTTTGCTTTTTCATTTAAATGCTATGTGCAGACAACACCCTTGTTTATCCTCTAAAGCTTTTGCAACAGCAACACATAAAACCATAGCAACAAAGCGGAATGATTGCAGTCCCTGCCTGGCCACGATTTCTCCATCCCCGCAGCCTGGGCTGAGGGGAGCAGGGTGGCAAGTGCCGGTATCTCAGTTGCAGTGCAGTCCTGGCACCAGACACGGTCAGAGATTGGGACCTGACTTGTTCTGCTTGGTTTGTTTTTTCAAGCATTCAGGGTTGAGAAACTGCTTAGGCTGGAGTGTCCCACTGTTGAATGCATCCTGATGAGATACACTCTTTTCTCTGAGACGCAAAAGGTTTTCCTCCCAGCCTTTCTTATGCTTATACTGCTTAACAAAATATGGATAAAATTCACTTTCCTTCTGAATGCTTTTCCTCTCATTTCAGTGATGACTGGAAAGTGTTGCTTTGTCAAACATATTTTTATTTAGTTGCAAAGAACCATTCCAGGTGTTCCTCTCCACTGTCTGCACTCTTTTCATTGTTTCTATACAAAGTATTAAGGACAGTGCATCCTGACCCGATGTGGGTCTCTGATGTGACGAGGGAGCAATCTTCAGACGCGGAGTTATTCTAATATTTAGAGATAGGTTTTTACCAGCTGTGAATATTTTGGGGACAGCCTGTCAAGATCCCTCTGAATAGCAGCCAACGTTCCAGCAGATCAGCTGTTCTTCTCAGCTGGCACCCATGCCAGACCCTATGTGAAGAGATGGGGGTTAATACTTTGCAGCTGTGCTGCAAAACAAAAAAATAAAGAGGCAGCATCTTTAGTTACCAACACTGTTACGAGAAACCAGAAGGAGCTGGAAAAAGTCCCAAGATGTCGTAAAAATTGATTTATAAAGAAAAATCAACATAAAGAAGCAGTTCCAACAATTAATAGATGTAATCTTGATTAATCTTAAAAGGAAAGGTTTCAGCAGTCACAGTTAAAGCCAAACTATAAAAACCTAGTGGCCTTGGTAGGTCTCTTCGTTTTACAGGATGATCGACTGACAGACAACAACTTGAAAATCAGCAGCCAGCCCCAGGGACAGAACTGTTGATTTCACTAATGTTCTTTTAAGTAAATGTGTAAATACCAGAAGGAATCTAGGATGGCTATCAAGAAGGTAAAAAGTTTAAAGCAGTGGGGAAACTAATTAAATGCTATCAGCACTCTAAGTATCAGTAATTAGCAGTATAGCATATCAGTAGTTAAAGGCTGAGAAGTCTGTGTATACAAAGGTTTGAGGTCTGAAAGGCACAGTGAACAGTACAACATTATGATTTAACCAGAACAGAAGAAATGCCAAAGGAAAATTACATAGGTACATGTGAGAGGATACTCCTACCTCTCCAATAACCACACTTAATAGTATATTCTTTTGTTTCTAAGAACTGACCCTATAAAATTCATGATCCTAAGTAATGAATACATGAATTATGTATGGTTAATTTCCTTACTTTAAAGAAAAGGAAGGAAAAAGATGATGGCAAAAGCTGTGTATAAATATATCAGCTGCTGATTTAAAATGAAGTGTAAATTTTGTCTGTTTATTGTAGAGAATATGGGGAAACAACTGATGGAGGATTGGAAAAAAGTGACCGAGTATACTGGAAGTGCCTGTGAAGGGAAATGTCTGGGGAACAAAGATCACTATTAATAAGAATCTTCTGTTAATCTTATCTGCTACAGGAAACAGAAAATTGAGCACCCCGTTCCAATCCTATAGATACTGATCTATGTATGTTACGTGTATGCATGTTTGTGTTTATTTATGAGTATCCCTTTATGCATTTACAATAGATATTGCAAAATGTTGGAAGAGATGAATTGCTAATGAACTCACATAAACCCTCCTATGAGATCTGGGTCTAATCACAAGATCTTCAGTATGTCTGATACCTTCCTCACCGTCTCACCAGTAAGACTAACAAGGGATTTGTAAAATAGTCAACAACGAATACATTGCTAGACAGTCACAGAAGAGTTATCAATCATGAAGGTTATGAACAATTGTTCATGTCAGTTGTATCATTCAGTTCTGAGCCTACTGTACTTCTGAAAAGAAAATGTTTTCCTCAAATGGTGCCTTCAAGACCACAGGGCTGCTACATGTGAAAATACATCCAATTGTAATGTTGTTTATACTAATTGTTAAATACTGTGCATGTTTACATGTGGTGTACCTCTTGCTGATGACAGCACCCTGTCGTGGGATGGACCCACCTGCGCCATAAGACCTGGGAGACAAAAGCAGATGTCGCCCACAGCACTGCCTCATCAGTGAATGGTCAGTCGCTGCGATGGAGCTGGCAGACGGGTATAAAAGCACTAATCTCTTGGTTCTTACATAAAGCCCAGCATCCAGATCTGCTATGGTTTGTCATTTACTCTATCTTGCTCATGACAGTGGTCCAGCTAGTTCTGGAGTCCACACTGGTGGATCTGGTCCTTATCTCTCCAATTTGGCTACAAGAGTATTACGAGAGACCATGCTGAAACCTTGCTAAAGCCAAGGTAAACCGCCACTACCACGCTGCCTTCATCCACTGAAGCAGTCCTCCTATTGTCTCGTAATAGAAAGCAATCAGCTTGATCAGGCACAATTTGCCCTTGGTAAATCTATGCTGGCTGTTTCCAATGACCTTTTGTTCTTCACATGCCTGATAATGGCTTCCAGAAGGATTTGTCCCTTAATTGTCACATGGTTTGGGATGTGATCGATCATCCTTCAGCTCCCTGGACCATCATTGCCCTTCTCAAGGATGAGCACGACATTTGCCTTTTTCCAGTCACCGGGGACTCTTCCGGATTGCCGTGACGTAGCCATTCTTAGGGTAGAGACAGGAGGCTCAACCAACCGTTCCTAACTCTCTCCATTGAGAGCAGGAGCATTTAGCTTAATATTAGCCTCTAATGTTAAGGGAGACTAATATTAAGGCAGTCACTTTTCCTGCCCAAGACATTTGGCTGCCCCTCCTTTTTAACCAGTTCCACGCCGTCTGTCCTTGATCACCTCACTGTTTTAGAGACTAAGCAAACCCTGAGCAAACGTGACCTTCAGGGGCACGCACAGCAGAACGGGATTATTCAAGGACTCTTCTGGTGTGGTTGAGAACAGAGTTGGCAGTTACATTTCATGTCTGCTTGACAGCGTATGCATCTTTTATATATGGGGGTGTGCCTGCGTGCGTGTATGCCTGCAGGTATCGGCCAAACAGGGCTGGCCAGGAACAGATGGTAGAAGAGGTTGCTTGAAGGAGTGATGAGCCCTTTCACCCGGTTATTAGCAGTCCAGGGCAGCAGTTCCCAAGCTACTCTGCTTGGGAATGCCCAGGGCTACAGCTCCTCTCTCATTTCCATAGCCAGGCTTACAGGCCTGCATTTGGGTGCTCCTCTAACAGCACGCTGGTGGCTCCGAGTGACTTTATTCAGCCAGGCCCAGCCAGGGCACGTCTCCAGCTGCACAATGCAGGAGGCCGGGCTTGCAGCGGTCCCTCCGGCTTACGGGCTTCATCAGACAGAAGCAGCTTGCCAGTTACCTTGACTTCGAGGGGCCAAGCAGAGGCCACATGGGAAGCTGCCAGAGAGAAGCGGGGGATCAGAGAGGAAATGCTGCCAGCAGCTCGCCCCCGTGCTGGGAGGTGTTCATGCACAGAAAATCATCCAGAAGAAATGATAGCAGTAACCATGACAATGTCAGCAGCACCGCACTAGCAGGGCTTCCGCAGGGATTAACACTTCTCCGTACCAACAGTGCATCTCCCTTTTTCTGATGTGCGCTGTTGATTCAGCGGTACTCCATGTTTGCTTTATCTTCCTGAAAGCAGACCTACCTGAGAAATTGCTTTCTCTGCAAATTGCTCGGGCGGGACTACCTGTAAAATGAAAATATTTTTTATGGAAAGTCTGTCCCAGCCCATGGGCTTGTGGAGCACTGTGCACCACAATCCCACCCTAATCCCCCTCACTTGGATGTCCCCATCATGGCCAGGAACCGCAGCTGACTAAAACCGAAGTTGGCTCCTTTCACTGAGCACACTGCTGTTTTCTAAGGTGTGACTCAGAGCCTTTCAGTTAGGTGTCAGCACGTGCTATTTGCTACAAATAAAATCAACACTAATTAATTCTGCTTAGGTTTTGTAAGTTTTTGTCTTTTCCTGCTCCAGATCACGAGTGAGGTGCACACAGAGCAGAGCCCAGAGGGGCCGGTCTCGGCTGTGTCTGAGGACCTGCTTCTTGGAGCAAGGGCTTCATGGAGGGGTTGGTCACCAACGAGCATGATCCTGGTGGAAGAAGAAGAAAGGCAAACCGTGTGGGGAATTCAGGGGAAAAGGAGAGAAAGGCTGAGCTTATGGCAAAGGACAGGGGAAACATGAAATGCAGAAAGGAGAAAGAATGGAGAAAGAGGCAGGAGACGCATATCACCGACCTCCCAGGGGAAGCGAACGAGAAGCAAATTCTTCCCTTTGGGTGCTAAGCAGCCTGGCAGGCTGGCAAGACTTTCACACTGCCTGCTCGGTGCTCAGCCTCTTGTGCCCATATCAGCCAAGGGAATAACAACAACAACAACAATAATAATAATTACCATCATTATTATCATTGTCCATTATTATTATTATTTTGTAGAGCTCATCTTTACCTTTTTTCTGCCTGGGCCAGCAAAGATTGAGCTGCATCAATGTTTACCCCTAGAAAGCACAACAGAGCTCTTTTACAGTATATGAAACCGAAGTAATAAGCATAAAGAGTAGTACTCAGCATTTGACAGGATGACTGACGTAAGCTGTCAGCCAATATTTGACTTCCCAGGTGAGATTAGATTTAGCATTAAATTGAATATAAACATAAAGCGTGCAGTGCAAGGCACTTATTTAACAGGCAATTGCTTATAGCGTTGTGCAGGCCGGAGGCTACTTAAAGTTTAAGATATCTCTACTCCTTTCAGGAGTGTCACCATATTATCCAGTGGAGTTTTAAAATCCTGGGTTTTACCGTGAATCATCTTAGAGAAGGACACAGGAAAGGTAAGTTTCTGTTGGTAATTCTTTATTTCCTATTGAAAAAGCATAGTAGTGTTTGTTCTAAATCAAAGAAAAAGCAGAGAGATTTTACGCACAAAAAAATTTCATGGCAGTTTATATTTGGATTTTCTTGCAGCTTGCTTACTTTCATTAGATTACCTTTATCCCCCGTGTGCGAGTGTGTGCAAATGTATAATTGCAGAGAAACCTACAGCATGTGTACCTTCCGCCTGTGTGTGCGTGCGTGCCTGTTCTGTGCACGCCGGTATCACAAGGCTAGTCCAACAAGCAGAGGAAGGTAAATTGCTGAACTCAAGTTGGAAAGACACTGCAATTTCTTACTAGTGCTGAAAATTCAGCACCCCTTACCACAGGCTGCAGTAAGCTCATTGCTGCTTGAAGACTGTACTGAGATCGAGTGACTTTTTGGGGAAGCTTTGCCACGGGTTGTAGGGTTTGGTTGGCCTGAAGCATTGAAGAGCAGGCATTATACAGGAGCATCAGACAGAAATCCTGTACCAGACCCTTTGCCTTTTGCAGGCGAGCCGGCTGCGATGCAGTCACACCCTCCTCTTTATGTAGGGAAGGCAGAAAAGGACAGTGGCTTTTCTCAGAGCTTCTTGAAAGCTACTGCCTTAGCAGGGAAGGCAGTGTGCCTCCGCCCCTGTAACGTAAGTCATGAGGGCCCACGCTCACTGGATTTCACCACAGCGTGTTTGGCTTCCCACAGACCAAAAGTGACCTGAGTGAGGAGAGGCGTAAGACCTCCTTGGGTGTCTGAACACACTGAACCACTCAGAGATGGGGATTCTCAGCTGATCTAAAATTGGGACTACACTTTCACCAGCCTGTGGCAGGTGTTATTATTTGTCATAATGCAGACAAAAGAAACCTGTGCAACTGTTTTAGTATAGATATTTGATTAAAATAAGTATCGTGTTGTCTTTAGTAACCATAACTTGCAAGGATGGCTGAAATACGAAACTTCACTTGGGCGGTGGAAGACATTTTCAAGGAAACCTTTCTCACTTACATGAATGGCTGGAGGAAAAACATGACAGAAGCGGCGGACAAATTGCAAGCCAAGGTTGATGCTGAAAACTTTGACTATGTTATCCTTTATTTGATGGTGATGATTGGGATGTTCTCCTTCATTATTGTGGCGATCTTGGTGAGTACTGTGAAATCAAAGAGGCGAGAGCACTCCAATGACCCCTATCATCAGTACATTGTTGACGACTGGGGCGAGAAGTATAAAAGCCAGATTCTGAATCGAGAAGACCTCAAGTGCGTGATCCATGAAAACTTGGGTGCGAGAGACAAAACAAGCCCTGGATCACCTTGACTTTTTGGAAACGCCAGCAATGAGGAAATCATAAAGCCACATGTAGGGAACGCATTGGAATTACAAATAGCTGTGAAACTGTTTATTAAATGAACAGACAGGTCAATGCGGAACGGATTACTGTTTCCCATGAGGACTTTGGACAGCTGCTCAGGGAATACCCAAGAAAAATGCATGATTGTGCTTTGCTTTGATATTCTGCTCTTCGGCAAAATAAAACCAAGAAAATAAATAACTTGATTTTTTTTTTTTTAGCATTTTTTAAATCCAGCAGCAAATCTAGATGTTCCCATCTCAGAATAACTGTGAATTAGTGGTCAAAAGTGATGATTTAGATCCAAACTGTATGACTTAAGCCCATCTTAAGAATAACTTGAAAATGCACAGTAAAATATCAAAATCTCCATCTATTGACTGAACAGTGTGTTATGGTATGAATCACAGAAGGTAACCTATACCTACACACATTCATTCCAAACTATTTTTTTAATGATCTGGCTCCCCTTTTGATTTCGTTATTCATCGGCAGCAAAGACTGACTCATGGCCTTCTGACAAGGCCTGTTTTATAGCAGAAGAGCTGCTAAACCAGCAGTCTTATGTAGGGGCGTGTCTTGGTTGTCCAGGGCAGCTTCCAAAGGTTCATCATCTGTGCTCAAGTCCACAGCTGGCCAAGCTGTCTCTTCTGCTGCTCCTTGGTTCTCCGGAGCACTATGTCTACCTGTGATGCAAGCTGGGCAACGGAGGCACTGGTTACATCCCATCAGCCAGGGCTCAGCGTAAACCACTGAGATCCTGCCTTGTGGTTTTCAGAGGAAGGATTCCTATACCCAGCTACCAAGGCTGCCCCATTGCTGTGCTTCCTATGGGTTCCCCATGTTGGGTACTGGTTTCCACTGGCTGGGAAATGGGTCTTCAGGATGGTTTATCTTCTCCTGTGCTGCTGAATCACAACGTTTTCTCTCAGGGAGCAATTAGAAGCAGAACTGGTGACACTTGTAGTATTAAAACGTGCTTCCTTTTGTAAGACTCTGGGTTTAGCTCCTATTCACGTTGCCAGACTTAAATCGCTTAAGCTAAAAGTTCCCATGCTGGCTGTCGATCGATCGTGTGGGCTTGTTGTTTGTTTTGAGAAAGTTTTGGCTGAAACACTTCAGCCGTGTCTGGCGCTGCATTTCTGACAGTTTTGTTTTGCTTGCGTTAAAAGGAAATGAAAAAGAAAAGGGCTTCTTTTGTTGGGACGCTTCGGCTTGTTTTGGAGACCGGTCCCGAGATTTGGCACAGCAGCCGCCGTCATGCTCCAGACGTGCCTTTTGCTGGCATGGGAGTAAGCCTTTGAATAATCTCAGTCCCCGAGCGCTGGGGAAGGCTCGTCAGGTCCCAGCACAGCCATCTGGTGAGCCTCTCCTCCCCACCCAGCATTACCCCCTTTCCCCCCCGCTCCTCCCCACCTCCCCGGGTGGGCTGTGGGTGCCTGCCAGCTCCCCAGCTCCTGCCATGGGCCGCCGGCTCCGCACCCAGCCTGCGGGACCTCCCTCACCCTGGCGGCCCGCAGGCTTGGTACAGCGCAGGTAACGGGGCTGTGGCCGGGCTACAGTCTGCCCCCGGTCACGGAGAGCCCCTTTTGGGCAAGGTACAGTCGGAGGAGCACCCCTGCAGCCGTCGCCCGGCGGCACCAGCAGCCCCAGCAGCTCACCCGCCCGCTCCGGCCCCGCTCCCCGCCAACACCAGCCGGCCGCTCCCGCCTCTGGCCCGGCCCTGCTCCCGCTGGCAGGCAGACGGCGGTGAGGCCGCCGCACAGCGAAGCCGAGGACGGCGCCCTGGACTGCTTTGCCCTCGGACCGACCCCTCTGGGGCATGTGGGAACTGCTTTTCCTCAAAATTATTACTTTTAGTGGGAAGAAACAGGGCGGGGGGCGGGAGCCGACCGCTCT
>VZTL01069694.1:131067-181057 GCA_013400535.1 Scopus umbretta
GGGAGCGGGGCGGCCCCCCGGCCCGGCCCGGCCCGGCCCGGCCCGGCCTGCCCTGCCTTGCCGCCTGCCCTCCGGCCCGCTCCCCTGCCTGCCAGCCCCAGAGCCCTCAGCTGCCCTCAGCCTTCTCCTGCCTGCCCTCCCTTCTGCCTCTCCGCCTGCCTCCCCTTCCTGTCCTCCAGCCCCCAGGCCAGCGCATTCCTGGCCAGCCCACCTGCCTTTGCTATGCCCCTGCCTGTCCTCCTGCCTGCCCACCCTGCGTGCTATAAACTGCGGGCAGGCCTGATTCAGCCCGTCGCCCGGCATATTGCTGCCAGGGTATGATGCAGGGCTGCCTGGAAGCGCCTGTTACTGCGTATGAATCTGCCGAGTTGTGTTGTTTTCGTAAGAAAAAGTGAAGCAAATACGTAGGAAAGCGGGATCTGAAGTTATCATTTGTTGAAAAAGCGTGGCTCCCGCAGGTGCGTGCGGGGGTTGCTGGCTGTGCTGGGCACAGGTGCTGCAGCGACCAGGAAAGGTGACCAGCGACCAGGGTGGGAATGGAGGCAGCGGAGGCTGCCAGCCCAGCAGACCCTCCTAGGGCAAGGTGGTGGCAGCAAGCGAGGGCCTGCAGCTTGCAGGGACCCTGGGACACAGCTGAAATGATGCCCTGGGACCCACGGTGGAGCAGTCTGACATGCTACTGCCATTTCTGGTTCTGACTTGATTTGATTTGATTTTAGTCCAGCTGCCACGATTGATACATCCCATCTGCTCTGTTGTTATTTTCCAGAGTTTGGACCATGTGAGGAGCTGTCAGAGGAATCACTAGTATTTTCATTTCTGCTTCTTCAGGTATGAAGATCTTATATGGCTTTATGTTTTTGATGTTCCTTGAGTTGCTGTTAGTTTAGGAATTTCTTTATCAGTGACGCCAGTATAAACTGAGTGATTACACAGGTCTTTTTATGGAGCGATGTCTTGACCTACCTACACATATAGGTTATAAATGTACACAGGTCTGAGTGCTTCTGACTTAATATAACCGCTGCATCTTATGGCAGTGGTTTGTGATGGATTCGTAGTGCAGCAGCCCTGGCTCAGAGTTGCTTCCACTGTGTTTCTNGGGGGGGCGGGAGCCGCCCGCTCTGCCGGGCTGGGCCCTGCCGGGCTCAGCCGCTGCCGCTCCTGGGAGATGTAGTTTGTCGCGCCCTCCCGCCCAAAGCCATGGCCGCCCCGTGAGGTAGGAGACGCGAGTCCTCGGCCTTCCCCCACAGCCCTCGCCGGCGCGGCCGCCCGCGGCGCCCGGGGGGCAGNGAGGGCCTGCAGCTTGCAGGGACCCTGGGACACAGCTGAAATGATGCCCTGGGACCCACGGTGGAGCAGTCTGACATGCTACTGCCATTTCTGGTTCTGACTTGATTTGATTTGATTTTAGTCCAGCTGCCACGATTGATACATCCCATCTGCTCTGTTGTTATTTTCCAGAGTTTGGACCATGTGAGGAGCTGTCAGAGGAATCACTAGTATTTTCATTTCTGCTTCTTCAGGTATGAAGATCTTATATGGCTTTATGTTTTTGATGTTCCTTGAGTTGCTGTTAGTTTAGGAATTTCTTTATCAGTGACGCCAGTATAAACTGAGTGATTACACAGGTCTTTTTATGGAGCGATGTCTTGACCTACCTACACATATAGGTTATAAATGTACACAGGTCTGAGTGCTTCTGACTTAATATAACCGCTGCATCTTGTGGCAGTGGTTTGTGATGGATTCGTAGTGCAGCAGCCCTGGCTCAGAGTTGCTTCCACTGTGTTTCTCTGCAGCCTTTGGGCTTACTATGTCTTCCCATGACCCAGTAGTCTTGTTTTTTTGAGGAGGCTCGTCTTGCAGATGCTAAGCCTGAGGCATGATGCAGCAGGTCAGGTGTAGTGGTTGAGTCCTCCAGTGACTGTCCAGGTGGGAAGCATGCGTTTTGCTTCCTGAAATATGTGCATTAAAGAAAGCAGCAACAAAGAGACTGGTGGAATGAAACTTCTTTTCTAGCACAGGACATACTCAGCCGTAGCTCCATTTTAAATGCAGTCATATAACCCTAGTAGCTCGCTGCTTTCCGAGGCTGGTGACTTTCATAGCTTTTCACAAAGTGGATGAGATGGAGATGCTCAGAAATTCCCAGTAGACAAAAGAATATCTTGAGTCCTATTTTGTTGAGTAGATGGAGTTATTGGCAGGCTGACTGTGACTTTCAGCCAAGACAACTCAAGTGGGTTTGTAAGTACCCAGATGCTTGTGTGGACGTTTTCTGGTGCGTGCAGGCCAGTCGATACTCTGCTGCTGCATAGGCAAACAATGGTGTGAGTGGCTGGGCTGTGATGTGGTTGCTGTGGTGGACTGGAGCTGTAATGCAGTGGCTGAGAGACCTGGATTCAGTTCTGTGCTCCACCACAGACTTCCCATCTGACTGGGGCCCAATTCCTTTGTCTGGGGTGGTCTGCGTTGCACAACACAGCGTTGTGCAGAGCTCCTGGGGGTGGTATCAACTGAAGTCTAGCTCTGGGACTTGGTGCAGCCCTCCCTGAGAGCTGTTTAGCCCTGCTGAGGACACGAGCCTCTAGGGCTGCATTGGTGGCTCTCTCCGCCTGCTCTGGACCCAGAAGACCTCACAGCATTTGGAGCTAATGGAGGATTGCTAGTACAGTGCTGACGTGTGCGGTACGGGCAGACCCTCTCTTCGTTTCCCATCTGCAGTAGTTTGATCTGCTTCACCGAGGAGGTCTGAGTGTAAATAGGCTAGTGATTACAAGGTGCAATCGTGGTGAAGGCGGCCACCAATGCATGTGAGAGTGATATCATTTTATCCCTACCCTGCACAGGAGTCTACAAGTACATGATGGATAGCTTATGAAGCGTCTGTCACGGAGTCTCCAGCAGGGCTTCAGGCAGAGCCTAGTGCTCCTGTTTCTTTCTCACGTGGCTCAACATGAGACCTCCTCGTTGTGAGTGAAGGTAATAGTGACCTTCCGTGGGGCCCCGTCTCTCTTCCCAGTAGTGCTGTGTTTGTTAAGGGAGCTTGCATTTTCCTGGGGAACGAACAATGCCTGATTGTAGATGTGTTCTGAACTCCTATCTGTGCCTTATCTGCCTCTGAAAAGGCAAACATAAAACTTCAGCTGTTAAGTTGCCTTGCATGCTTTTAAGATACCACAACCTTGAAAGTACAGTGTCTGAGCTTTTTGCTTTTGAATTGACGGTTCAGTCTCAGTGCTAACAATTTTTTTTTTCCAAATGTGAAGTGAATCCTGCCTCTTTCTCTCCTTTTCCTGCTTTCTTCTCCCTGCCCCGTGCCCCAGCTCCACCCATTTTTTTCTGTCCTGGGGTTTCAGCTGTATTTAATAAGGTCCGGATCAAAATGGAGACTGGACGAGTCAAAAGGCAAAAAGGGGAGAAGTGTTCGACCACTGGAGGCTGGTGGCACAGGATGTGGGAATGCAACATGGAGAGAGCGGTGGCTTCCCCGCTCGGTTCCAACCGCAGAAGACACTGGGAGGACAGACCATCAGGAGAGTCAGCTTTCACAGGAAACATTTTGGATCAAAACACCACTCTTCAGAACAAAGGGAGAATGTCTTTACTTATCGTCCTTTGTGACTTCAGTGCAGCTACTCCTGGTGGCTGCGCAATTCAGGCAGATTCAGGCTTGTGTCTCAGCAGAGCAGAAATATTACAGAAGTGTTGCACTGAATGCTTAAGTAATCAACTTGCAAGCAAGAGCATTCACAGGAGTGCACACTGTGCTACACATTATACGCTGCTGCTTGCTGGTGGGACAGTACCCTGCAATCAGACCCCACAGATGGCCTCGCATAACATTTGCTGAGTCTAAAACTTTTTCTGTATGTAAAAAATCACTGAAGCCCCATTTTCAGCATCATATGCCAGATGCTAGCCTGCCTTTGAATGGCTGAATTCTTGCCTTTTTACAACGTGTTGCAAAATTGATTCCGACTGAAGCACAGAATTTGCAGCAATTTAGGAGAAGAGTGAAGACTCTATCTGATGAACCCTCCCACCCCAGTCAGCATTTTGACATCAGGACACCCCAGTTGGGCAGTGCAGTCCTTTCGGATCAGGCCGGGCTTGTGTAACTTGGGTTTCATTGAGAAGCATGTAGCCATCTGAACCATGCACTAACGTGCCCTGTGCCGATGTGGGATTTTTGCTGTGACCATCTGGCAGGGGACTTCAAATCTTAATGGTTGCTGAAATTCTGGAGGAAACACCAGAAGTTAAAATGCTTTTTTTTTGGAGGTGAAATACTACTGACTCATTAATTCACAGCTGCCCTGACATTTTGTCAACAGGAGAAGAGAGCTGCACAACTGTGGATCAACACAGTAAATACTGAGTGTTGGCCATGCCACTGTTTCGGTATAATTCAGTCTTGGTAACAGAGATCTCCAGTGGTGTATCTCCGTGGGGACATCTCCAGGGTGGTCTCTGCAGGGTGAGGATTTTGCAGCTGGGGGAAGAGGGGAGAAGAGGACGCTGTAGCTGGAGAAATAAGGGCATCTGTGAAGAAGCTGGCTGAGCATCGCAGGAGCTGCAGGAATATTTACTTGACTCCCTGTTTCTGAAGAGACGTCAGCAGCAGCTATCGTGGCGTGGTGGTGATTTATTCAGCCCAGCTGCTGGTGAAGGTTTGGATTAAACTATACGGCTTCCTCCTGCTTTTCGACAGTGGCTCTGTTATTATACGTACAGGAAACATCTCGAGGGGGTCAGGCAGGGAAACGTACTTAATTTGTAATCCAGCAGCTGAAACAGTGTCCGCGCTGGTGGAGCAGCAAGCAGAGAATGGAGGGCAGTGTTGTGGCTGTGTGCTGCAGCATCCCCTCAGGCATTTCTCAGCCCCAAAGTTCAGGTCTGAAACATACGCTGACCACTCAAGGGATCCAGTAAGTGGTTAGTTTGCTTCTATGTTATTATGGGCTGCGTGGAGAATTTAATTTATCAGTAAATCAGACAGAACTGGTAAATGATACCAGATACTAGGATTCATTAGGCATTCAGGCTCTGAACAGGGCAGGTGGGTTTGAAAAACCACAAGAGGGCTCTTCTGGGCGCGTTTCTGTCCGTTACATCTCAAACATCAGTGAGGCAGTGTGATGTGCACGTGTGTCAAGCTTTCGAAAGCAGCCAGCGTCGTTTTCGGTTGGGCAGCTGCTGGGATGGGCTGCATGCAGTGGAAGCGCAGCCTGCGCTCTGTGCAAGCGTGGCACCTGCCCGGGGCCTGTCAAGCCCCTGTCCTTCAGCAGCATGGACGTTGCCTCTGTCACTCAGCTCCAAAAAGGCCCCATGTAGGTCATTGCTGAACTGTGTGGCGCTGGTACGCTGCCAGGCGCTGTGCATTAGATGAAGTTGTCAGAGAGGTGCAGGGTGGACATGCTGAGTAGAAACAGACTGGCTAATTCTTTTTTAATTTTCATTTCTTCAAGATGCTCCTGCTCCAGTCTGTGCCTTTAGAAGTGTGACGCTCATTGGTGCTGGGCGCAGCGTCCTGTGGAACGGACAGTATCATCACGCAGCCGAGATGGTGGCATTTAACTGGAAGGTGAGGATGTTTCACATTCCTAAAGCAGTGAATTTCTGCTCTTTCAGGCAGATGCATGTAAGATGCGGTTGGGTGGGTCCTGTTTTGAAAGATGGTTTCCTTGCCTAGGTGAAGGTTGTTTAACCACCACACTCTCTGCACCTCAGGGACAGAGGACTTCTTGTTGTCGTCCTTTCTTGCTGTACATGCTTGCACCTTGTGGGCTGGCCCCAGTACTTGCTGCTGGGGCCTCCCACTTTAGACCGGAGCGCAGTGCTGGTAGGCGAGCTCTGCTCTGCTCTGCTCGCCTCTGCTCCTCCTGGCTTTCCTCTTTCAAGGCTTTTCTCCGTCTGCTCTTTCCTCAGCTCCTTTTGATACTGGAGGGTATTTTCTCCACTATGTCTTTTAGTGTATTGGGGCCGTAAACACTCTGCAGGGTATGTGTGTAAGGCACAGAAATGTTTGAGCAAGTACCTCATGCATTAACAATTTTAACATGTTAAATCAAACCATTTATCAAGAAAGCAATGCTAACCCCAAGCCTTGGCTTTACCTTTCTGGTGTTGCAGAGCTGAGGTTTAAAGAGATTGCCACTTTTAATATGCGGAGAGATTGACAGAGGATGATGGTTTTTTGCAAAATTAGAGGGGAGTGGCCTGATGTCAAAGGTAATGTGCAGGTTGTAGACATCAGCATTGTAGAAGACCCCACTTGAGCCTCTGATTTGTGGACTCTAAGGGGACGCACTACTAATGGTGTATGGATACAAGGCTTTTTCTAAATTCAGTAGTTAGACAATGGCCAGACAGCTTTATGAGGTGCTGCAAGGCCTGCTAAGGGTACAGGGGGGTACTGGGAGGCTCGCTAAGGGGGAGCTGGCACTGCGAACCTACTGTGTACCACCAGACTGATCCTGCTGGCCAGGTTGGCTCTTTGAAACAGTGTACTGGAAAGTTCATGCACCTTCAACATCCTCTGCAGTTGACATCTTTCACTGAGTGCCTGTGCTGCTCTTGTTATATTTGTATTCTGAGTTCACAGTGTTACCCATTTGCATTTTATTTTCCACTCCATGTACACTTTTAGTAGCATGCTTTTATAACACTGAAATATGTTGTGCAATTTCGCTGGTTCCAGCATGAAAAACTCCTGAAACTAAATCATTGGAGGCTGTGGGGTTTTTTACTTTTCTTCCAGTTTAAAGGCCTTTTTCTATACCTTCTAGAGCCGGGCAAGTTAATTGCAAAACTACCATGGATTAAAATTTCTACGAGCCCAAAAGTGTCTTTGGGTATCACATCTGATAGCTGATATGCACGGATTCATCGCTCACGTGGAATTGTTCAGAGGCTTTTCCACTTTTACCATTATCCTAAGATATTCAGTTCTTCCCTTTTTTCAGCTCGAGATTGTGCCAATATCCCATGTGCTGTAAAGCAAGCAAAAGTAACAAAGACCTGTTCAAAGAGGCTTCGTATACAAACTTGAGTGAAGTGAACTTGTTTTTGTCCCTTCCCCTAGATGCTGATCTGCCTATTTTAAAGTGTCCTACAGAAAAAAAAAAGCATGAACAGAGGAGCACTACCATTGCTTTGAATAATGCTGTTGCTTTAGGAAGCTGTATGGCATCCCTCCTGTAGATTCATTTTTAATTGTCCAAGTGTTCCAGTAACTGCTTAAATATATTATTTTGCATTTCAGGCTTTGGAGAATTTCCCATTGCTGATGTACATTTTGGCAGCTAAAACACTGATTCTTTGCTTAGCGTTTGCTGGAGTAAAAATGTACCAGAGCAAAAAAATTGAAAAAAAACTGAAGAGGGAACGTGAAGAGAAATTTAAAACAGAAGTAGAGAAGAAGGATGATTGAAGAGTCTCTCAGGTATAGAATTTATTCGACGTCCTGGTGTTCGATAATGGCATTGACGTATTAATCCCATTATGCTTTGGCTTGGATACATTTGGACTGTGCAATTAGAACTATCACCATTATCAGAGTTCTTGTAATATTTGTCTCCTGCAGTGCATCAGTGTATTTGCACACCCGTATCATGCCCATTCTCTGTAAGAACTGTGGTTGCCACCAGAAAACTTGGCAGCCATATTTCATGATTTAGGAGATCTTAGCACAGTATTCCTTCTCTGCTCTTAATCTCCCTGAATTTTTATGCCCAGGCAATTGCACAAGAAATCCTGATAATGTAAAGAGATGGTTAAATTGGCAAAAGATACACGAGAGGCATGACAGACAGGATGATGCAGCCGGACCTCTTGGCCTAAAATCACACAATTAAGATAGAAAAGAATCAGCCATTCCATATTAGTTAAATACATGACAAATTTCATGCCGTGGAGCTTCCCAAGGTAACAGAAAGGCTACAGGTTATGCTGTATAACATCCACCATATATACTTCACCGAGAAAAATGGGCATCTTTCTGCATAAAAGAGCAAAATGAACATTACAAAATTTCTTGAAGGTTTGTGTTTTCATTCCCTGTGAGCTGAATTCCTTCCCACTGTTTTCAAAATTTAAGCAATCATTGCCTTACTGGATCAAGGCCATTAGCAAAATGAGTGCTGACTAGTGCTAGGATTATATTCCCTGACTCGTTTGCTGTGTGATTTTTGCATCAGTTTGTTTCGCATCTCTCTGTTCTCAACAAAATGGGAATTCTATTCCTGCCTGCCCTTTGTAAGCTCAGTGGGAGTTTGATGTAATGTCACTCTTCATTAAACTCAAAAACTTACTTTCCCCTTTTGAGGTCATCACCTCACTTAGGAAGAGAGTTTCAGTTTTTAGAAATGTTTACTAGTTTTGCTTTCAAATCTATCACTGTTTTGTTTTGTGCGACAGGGTTTAGAAATTGTGACTAGAAATGGGGCCCTGGAAATAACCATGGGAGTGATGTGGTTCACTCGCACAGAAAAAACAACAACAACAGCAAAGGTGTTTTTCAGTCTCCTGTTTACATCAGATTGAGGACTTGTCTCTGGACAGACTTGTGCCGTTTTAAACTCTTGTTTTAAATCGGTTTAGCTAGCTGCTGGAAAATGCTATGAGAGCACTTCTTGCCATTTTTGCAGAGTAAGTCAGACAGAACAAGCTATATGGAGTTTTATTGCTAAACAAACGAGAGATGGGCTGCCGTGCAAGTGAGCAAGCCAGGTACTTGTGATGAGCAGACCACACCGTGCTGTGTGTGCAGCGTTGGGTCCCAGGGAGTTCTGCCTGGCAGAGTCCATAGCCCAAGGGATTGCTGTGCCAGGGTAACGAGCTCATCCCACAAGGCCTGTGTGTCCAGCACGTAACGCTGACCTTGTTGAATGACTGGCAGTAAAACACCTCTGATTTCGCAGAAAATACCCGAGTTGCCCAGTCATCCAGCGTTGCCCACCGGAGGCCCAGGCCTTCCTATATTCTGCCATCTCTTGGACTGTCAGCCATGTCTTTCTATAATGGGATTGTGAGAAGGGGTGAATTCTCCTACCCTAAAAATGTTCTCCAGTGTCAGCACCGCAGAGCTGTGATTAGCTCCGATTGCAGCATGCCACATGGGCAGGCAGATTTAGCCCATGTGCTGCCAGCGCACCATGTCTGCTTTTCTCACTGCTGTTTCCCCACCCCGCAGATTTTCTGACACTTGGCAGCTTGCATTGGATTCCCTTTCTGGGAGAATGAAGCCTTTCTGTAGATGAAGAATGTGTCAAAGGAATAAAATCCTCAAGAGAAACATTCGCTTAAACTGTATCTCAAATTTTGTATGTACAGCAAAATATCTAAGCCTCTATTTATGCAATAAAAAATCCTTTGTTAAAAAAAAAAAAGTAATGGCCTTGGTTGCTGCTTACTCAAATGCTACAGTCAGAGCTGCAGAGGAGGCAGTTTTTAAAGATTAGCTGCGAGGAGGTGGCTGGTGTTAAAGAGAAAAACACTCCGAATCCATCATGGGTGTGTACAAGGTTCATGGACGGACAGAAGGAAACGGGGAGGGCTCTGTGCAACTTCTTCAGGGCAGCTGCTTCCAGCAAGAGTGTAAATCCGAGACTTGTGGGCCCTTTATTGAATCCAGATGAACAAACGCAGGAGAAGGGCTTTTCCGGGCTGGTCTTTCTCAAACCACTTTTCATACCTAGGATTTCCTTAGGGTAATACAAATCACAGTGCCAGTATGAAAACCTTTGAGGAAGTTTCACGCTAGGAGGTTTCTTACATTGTTTTGCTATGCACAGTATCTGAGAAGTGTGTATGCCTCTCTATTTACTGCTTGGCCTATGAAGCAGGAGGGGGTTTCATTCCCAGTAGTAGCTGTTCCTGCACGTGCCATAACACTAAACGCTGGAGGATAAGCTAGCTCGGTCACGGCAGGTTAATCAACAGAGCAGATTTTTTTTCACAGAAATAAAGGCTTAGGCTTGTGTAGCAGTGCCAACAGGTACGTTTGCCTTCACGTTTCCGTTATAGAGCGCTTCCTAGATCCTTGTAGCTTCTGGAAGTTAAGGTGAGGTTGAAATCTGACAGTGGAGAGGGGAGAGGAGGGAAGACGAGAAGTGAAGGGCCCTTGGAGAAGCCTTGGGAGCCCAGCGGGATGTGGGAGGCCTCTGGGATGGCTCGCTCCTGCCCTCTCCCTGCGGCTGTGGGCTGCAGTGGTCACACCAGTGCGCACTGCTGCAGTATCCCTCTTTCAAGTGTTACTGGACTACGTTTGTGTGTAGTTGATACGGCTGATGCTCAGAGAGCTCTCACTGTGGTGGAGTTACTCACCAGGATCCGCAGTGATTTTTAAAATCTCGCTGTTCATGCGGTCACCTTGGTGACTGGGGAATATAAGCATTGCGCAAACCCATTCCCGGGATAGAGCAGTGTCCCTGCTACGGCAGCCTCAGGGCTGCCAGGCTTGGGAGTTCCTAGTGCCATTGTAAAACAGCAGTTTCCTCCTACGGTCTCAGCAGTCATCTGTCTATGCAAAGGTGGAATTGAACGGTAATTTAATTAAGTGGCCCTGCGGTGTTCAGTGAGAACAGAGTCCGCTAACCACCTCCATTAAACAGCTGTTGAGGGAAATGCAGCAAGGTACTTAGCTAAGCCACACGCCCGAACCTTAATGGGAAATCGTCAGGCCTGTGTAGCGTCCACCAGCTTCAAAAGTAAGCAATGTCTTGGCTCCATGCAGTCACCGGTTGCCTTTGAATATTGGCCCCAGTCTAGATGTTTTTAGACTCTCAACCGAGAGTAGATTTTTCTAGATCAATAGTAATAACGAGCTTCTTTTTGTTTTTTGAAACTGGAAGCAGAGCTATTCTCCACTTCAATACAGTTGCTCTGTAAGCAGAACCAAAGGTACACAATCTCCCTTTAAAGCAAGTCATTCAGCATCAAAGCAGTTGGGCACCAATAGGGCACCATTTAGCACCCAAAACAATCAAGACTGGCATTAAAATCTGGGGGCCCTAGCTTGCCAAACACGTGCAAGAAGGGAATTAACACAAGGAGCCTCTTTTTTGTCCCTGCTTGAACAGGGTAGAAAGCAGCTGTGAGGAGTCTCCTCAGAAGTCCTCCACATCATCACCTTTTCACCTCTACAGCCAAATCAGAAAACCTCTTTGTACGTGCAAGACTTCAAATCTGGTCCAACCTGGCTGTTTTTTTCCTTAACTTTGGAGTAGCGCTACAGCATAGATAACCCCTAAAGCTTGTGATGGGTGTCACAGCAGGCTGATATCCTGGAGTTTCCAAAACATCTTATCCGTTCCCAAACCTGAACCAAATCTGTTCTCTGACATACCAGGGTAGAGTTTTGATCTATGCTGTCACTGGATAGGTTCCAGCAGTTTTTTTTACTGTCGGGCATCCTATGTGCCGTGGTTGCAGCCTTAAACAAGAAAATAGGCTGACACTGGGGGGAGACAGCAGCTCAGCTTTGTTTCAGTTTCTGGTTCAGAAAGCAGCTGGGGACCTCAAAGCCTGGTTTCTTAGTGAAAGAAGGGTTATAGGATTAGTCCTGGCAAGATTAAAAGAGGAATAGAGAATTCGATTCGACTGAGTTTCTGCAAGTGAGAGGAGGCAGGGAGGGTAGAGAGCCTTCAAGAGCTCAGTGTGTACGAGTGTGCAGCTTGTCAGACAGCAGGGGATCTACGCATCTTGTAGATGTTCCCATCCCAGGAAGTGAGCCAGGTCACACTCTTCTGGTGCCTACAGAACTACAGGGTCTCTCCTTCTCCCCTGTTCAGTAAAATTACTCTCTTCAAAAAGAACATTCTTTATAGAGGGGCAGCTTAACCTGACGCAGTACCTCGCTTGCACAGCTCTTTCACTGTTGGATGTTGTCATTGCCGGTAGTGCCAAGTGTTGAATACTGAGAAAATAAAAGGATTACTGGCTTTTAAACTCCTATGTTTGCACCTTTTGGCTTTCTTTTACTGACACAAAGGCCGTATGTTTTTAAACAAAAGCCAAAATCCTTGTGTAGTAATAAATAAAGAAGCTGTTGGAATTTTAAACTCTCACAGGTTCTGAGATGACTTAAGTGGCTGCTGGAATAAGTGCTCTTCCAGCGTGAAGTTGCTCAGGGGCTGTGGGGTATCTGTGGTCCTTAAAGTGAAAAATAAGTGAAGAAGCATTCAACAGGACTGTTTTCTCATTATCCATTTTAGACTTTGGCTGAAATGAACTCAGCTTGGTTTTAATACCACTGAACACTTTTAGTCTGGAGGCCACAAGACTTTTACCAGAAACACAGCAGCACTGGTGCTGGAGGAAGGCAGAGCTCCCTGAGCAGTGTCCCAGGGCAGGAGAGATTGCTCTGGAGCCATTGTGCTGCAGGTCAGGGAGCTAAATATTTTTCAGCTCTTCCAAGAGCCTCACATGCAAACAACTATTTCCAACATTTCCTTCCTCAGTTTTCCTCTTGGAGATCAGCAATTCCAGCTGTTTTTTCTTGCTCTTCTCAGTAAAGGCACTGCAAATGTTCTGTCCGGTGTAGAGGAGTTCTCCTTGATCCCAGCTCTAACCTGTGACACTCGGTCAGCATCTCTGCCTACCTGCTGACTGTCAACCTCCTGGCCTCAACTCTGACCAAGGAGGAGCACCGCAGCAAACTTTCATAGCCCCCTTTCCAGCTCTGTCATGGGAGAAACCAGTAGACTAAGCTGAAACAAACCTCTCTTGTTTCAGCCCTCACCAGTTCTTCACAGCCTTTGCAAAATTGCTTCTGAAGTTGCATCAGCTTGCTGCATCCTCTCCCCGTTTATTAACTATGTACTAACCTGGGCCTTCAAATCAAGTTTAGTGAGGAGCTGAGACCTCACATGAAGGAGCTGACTACCCTGTGACAGTCTTGTGTCTGACATACTCCTGATCACGTGGAAAACAAACAAATGTATAACCCACATGGCTGTGTGGAGACAGATCAGGTTAAAATTTCTAAAACCTGAGTTTACATTTCCCCCCTGGACATGTGCCAAAAGCCATTTTGAGATAGGCTGGCTGTAAGTGGTTACCTGGTTTGGGGACTCAGAGGTGGCTGGATGTTTACGCGCAACACATATCACTCCACAGTTTGGCTTTGGCTTTTGAAGCTGGTTTGTCTTGGCTACAGGAGCGCAAGCCCAGCACAGCATCCAGGCTCAGTTGGACCTTGACTGGCATATGTGTGTACCAATCTTGGGAATAATCAGAGCACCAGCTGGCCCTTCTCCGGCTGATAACAGAAATACCCGGTAGTTGCCAGAACAGTTATTGCCATAGCAATGGACTCCTCATATGTTCCTGTGGAGAAAAAGTTTGTTTGGGCACAAGTAAGTGATTAGGCATGTATTCATGTATATCTCCATATGGCATCAATATCTCCCTCTTTGAATTTGATGAGAGAGCTATTGAAAATGTCTGTGTGTACCAGCATCAAAGGCTGTGCCTCACCATGAGGCTGTTTCCAGTCTACCCAAAGGCTCTTAAGATGGCTGTCACAGAGCAGAGAATGTATATAGCTGCTTCCTGTTGATCACTAGAAGCACAGCATGGGTGACTATCCATTTTTATTAGTCTCTTTTTTTCCCAGACTTCCTCATATTCGTTGGTTTTGCTCTCCAGTACCTCAGCTTCTCATGGTGTGGCACTTTCCCAGTCTTGTGGCTCTTTTGATTTGCTGTGACTCGTATTCCTCTGGCCTAAATTCAGGCTAATTTCCTGGCATAGTGTTTCTCATTGAGTTGAGGAGGCTTAGAGCTGGCCAACAAGAAATGTCAGACACTGACAGTTAATGAGTCTGGCCCTTATATGTATTTGGTTTTCTGCTGGTTTTGGCTGGGGCAGAGTTGATTTTCTTCACAGTAGCTAGTATGGGGCTATGTTTTGGGTTTGTGCTGGAAACAGTCTTGACCATAGAATCATAGAATCATAGAATCATTAAGGTTGGAAAGACTTTTAAGATCAGCTAGTCCAACTGTCGACCCAACACCACCATGCCTACTAAATACATAACACAGGGACGTTTTAATATATTCTATATTATAACATACATATAATGCATACTAATACAGGGATGTTTCAGTTATTGCTGAGCAGTGCTTACATGGAGCCCAGACCTTTTCTGCTCCTCACACAACCGCACCAGCAAGCAGCTGGGGGTGCACAAGGAGCTGGGAGGGGATGCAGCTGGGACAACTGACTCCAACTGACCAAAAGGATATTCCGTACCATATGGCGTCATGCTCAGCATATAAAGCTGGGGGAAGAAGAAGGAAGGGGGGGATGTTCAGAGTGATGGCGTTTGTCTTCCCATGTAACCGTTTCACATGATAGGGCCCTGCTTTCCTTGGGATGGCTGAACGCCTGCCTGCTGATGGGAAGTAGTGAATGAATTCCTTGATTTGCTTTGCTTTTATGTGTGGCTTTTTCTTTACCTACTAAACTGTCTTTATCTCAACCCACAAGTTTTCTTACTTTTACTCTTCTGATTCTCTCCCCCATCCCAATGTGGGGGGAGTGAGCGAGCGGCTGTGTGGTGCTTAGTTGCTGGCTGGGGTTAAACCATGATGGTTTTCTAAAACAGTTTTCTTATTTCGCACTTCTTACATAGAATATTGTTCCTGTATCCCTCCTTCTTTCCTGTGTGCATTTTTCTCCATACTTCCTCCACATGGTCGCTGTAGAAGGAAATTTCAAGGAACAAGATCACAGAGGCAGCAGCTGGGCTTCGAGCGATGTTGGTTGCCTTTCCACTGCTTGGCAAGCCTTCTCCCAGTTCTCAGGCATGGCACAAAACAGGCCCCACTCTGCCTGCTCAGTCACAGAAGCTCACACCTTGTGTCCCATCATTACATCCCTGGCTTTGGCTTCTGTAGGCTTTTGCCCCAAGTGCATTTGTCCCATCTGTACCCTGAGTGGCAGTATGCTATTAGGACAGAGGACTTGAAAATAGGGAAAAAAACTGTCTTGAGCCTATCATTACAGGCCTGCTTTATGAGCTGGAAGAAATGTTTTTTTTTCCACGAAGACAAGATTTGGGAAAGCATTTAGAAGTAATTAGTCAATGAGACATCATGAAAATTCAGGTGATTTGCATTCCAGATAGCTCAGAGCAGAGGGACATCTGTTATAGCTTCTTCATCAACGTATGCATTTGCATCTGCCTCTCCTCTTTAGGCAAAGATACTTTAATCATTTTATTCTAGTGGTGCATTTCAGTCACATGAAGAGAGTTGTGAGTGGGAACAAAAAGATTTGCTTTGACATCCTGCAATGGTCAAGTGTACTGAGCCTCACTACAAGAGCTATTGCTCACAAACCTAATAAAATAATAGGTATTTAAAATCCTACCAAGAAGATATTAGACCCATGCATACTATTTCAAGTGCTCTTGAATAAGGTGCATGCTATTTGGTAACATCCTCCTATTAGCTTGCTTAGTCATATGTTAAAGGAATTGCTTGTCATCCTAAATTACTAGTTGAGTCAGAACTGTATGAGCCACAATATTTTTCTTCAGTACAAAGGGTTACAACGTTTTGTAGAAAACACAAGTTGTAATTACCCTTCTGCAGCAGCAAAGGGGGAGGGAGGAAGAAAGAAGAGGACTCATCTCAGAGGATTTTATACAAAATACCAAAGTTCATTTGATTTCAGACTCAGTTCTTTTTCCTGCCCACAGGTTTCCATACACATTAAATAGAACTGGGTAAAAAAGTTTTGCCAGCCCTCAACCTCCCAGGCTGGGAAGAGTGAAGGTGTTTAGTGAGGCTTTCTCAGCCCTTTGCAGGGAAAGGATGTTTTTCCCTCACACTCTGGGAGATGTGGCACTAAACACTTCCTCTTCCCTCATGCATGTTTCCATGAAACGCTTCATGGAGGCTTCACCCTCATTTTACCAAAGAATGCAAAACAGGAAAGACTGATAAATTCCTGTGACACAAATTACTTCCCTTTGATACTTCCTCATTGCTAAAATGGGTGGAAAGCAGGTGATTCTGTACCTGGTCCCATGGACTCCACTGCGAATTAGGGATGGCAGAAGACACACCCTACTGATGAAGACGTGTTGCAATGTGGCCCTAAACCCACAGCTGTGTAAGCCATGGCAGCAGAGACCGGTAAGGCTGAGCTGTGGTGAGGCTGTTACTTCTCCCCAGTAGTATAGGGCAGTGTCATCGGGCAAAGGTAGACAGTCATTAGGAAAATGGGGTGTGCA
The DNA here is from genome assembly GCA_013400535.1 of Scopus umbretta. Taxonomy (NCBI): domain Eukaryota; kingdom Metazoa; phylum Chordata; class Aves; order Pelecaniformes; family Scopidae; genus Scopus; species Scopus umbretta. The sequence continues at coordinate 147,320 of VZTL01069694.1, forward strand.
TCCTTTGTTTCTTAAGAAAACCAAGCTGCTGTGCAATTACTGCTTATCCTTGTGGTAAAGAGGCACCGGACCTATTTCTTTCTTCGTGATGATTTACTTCATATTCATCAATATTTAATGGAGCAATTGCTGCTTCAAGCCCATGTGAAATTATGTTCAGGGCCATGATACCAGGACAATAAAAACATTCCTGCCCCTCTCCAGTCTCTCCCTTTTCCCCCACTCTTTCCTCCTTGCATTCAAAGCACCTAATTTTCCATTCTCTGCTGCACCCATACTTGTAAAAATTGAGCAGATGTTTTTGCTGAGGAATATGAAGCTGAGAAAAGATGGTTATTTTTCTGTGTATGTTCACATCTCAACTCTAGAAAATTACATGTGTGGATTCTTCTGAAGGTAGATGAGACTCCCTTTTTTAGATATCTTTCTGCCACACCAAATTACAATGCTCATTTGGATGGTTTCCACACACAGGAGAAAAACTGCACAGATTTGCCTCAGCGTATTGAAATGTTTTAGTGAACCCATGAATCATATCATAACTTACTTCTTTTATGTTTTTATGGTCTTAGTTCTCTTAGAAGTACACAATAAACACATACCCAGTCATGAGCAACACAGAGAATGTAAACTGAAAGCCACTTTCAAAAAAACAAGAAAGTGTTCAATTAACTTGAAAAAACTGCTGTTAAGAAATACTACTTTGCATCACTCATAAATAATCTTTTGAACTCAGTTCTGTGAGAAATCATTACATCTCAGTAATCCATGTCACAGATAAAGAAAATCTCCAGTGATGAGTGCCATATTTTATCCTGAGAGACTGAACTCTTCAAGCTTTAAAGCCTGAACCAACTACTAATGGTTAGGCTTCAGAAAGGAACTTCACTTTTAGAAAGAGTTCTTTTACCTGTCACTGAAATGTTTATCGCAGACCACTGTCGGAAGCAAGGTACTCAGCGTAATGAACCACTGAGCTGATATCAGATGTTAATGTGTATATTATGGGAAAGTCACATCAAATTCTTCAGACGTCTTTAAACTGTGGACTCTGGCGTCGGTCATAGTCCAGCATATTCCTTGCTCAGGAGCAGATCTCTCATTTCGGTCAAAAACAGGCCTGACCTGCAGAATTCATTTTGCAGCCCAGTCTTTCTCAAAACTGAGGGCATTTACATCTGCGACATGACCCCCATGACAGAGGAATTTATGCATAAGGCTGGCTAAACTGGATCTTGGGCATGATTTGGCCCATTTTGTGATAAGGCAAATTAACCGTTCCTCCGCAGCGTAGCACATATCAACCTAGTCCTGGAATACACCTAAAATGAGACATTTGTATTTCAAATGATCTTTTTTATTAGTGCTATTGACATGTGTTTCTTTAGGTTTACACCCTTTGATGGAAAGGGCTCAGCAGAACTGGAGCAGGTTAACTCATTCAATACCAGTGAAAACACGTGAGGCCTGACTGTAGGAAGAACTGTTTAAGAAAGTGTGTCAAGGTAGTAGTTCTCCCATCTCTTCACTCTGTTCATCGTTATGTTCCATTTATTTGGGGTCATCTTCTCTATTCCTTTAACAATCAAGTCACTGAAGAGGATACACCTGTAGGAGTGGGTCCTTTCAATAGACCTCAGAGCAAAGTCCTTCCTGTTGTTTATAATAAACCATTTCAAACAAGACCAGGCGACATCCAAAGGATAGAGATAGTTGTAAGATGAAGGTACAAGAAGAAACTCATGGCCATTTGCTCTAGCAACTGCTGGGCAAAACTCAATGCTAGACGTGTAGATCGCTGGTGGGACTGGCAGTAGAGTTCCCGTCTCTGGCTCCTCGCCATCTTTTGCCCCCACATGCATCAGCTGCATTTTATCCCTCATCACAGTTACGCACTTCCCATAGGAGGCGGTCAGAGAATCACACAACTCCTGAAAGATACCATTCTGCTGATGGATGGACAGATCACCTCTTAATAGCAGCTTGTACCTCCAGGGCACCCACCCTTCGCTGCTGCCAGCGTGAACAAGTGTCCATACTGGCAAGTGCAGGCTGGCCTCCTTGGCTATTTTTTCTCCTGTTACAAGACTTTCTGGAATATCCGTTTCCCCTAAAAAAACGGTGTTGAAACCATTAAGCTGCATTGTCCTCAGAGCTCTTAAATACTGTAGGCACTGCCTCTTGGAAGCAGCATCAAAGTAGCTCCTGTGAATTACGTGCCTGAGGAGTGGATTTGCGAAGTGCTGCATGCTGGTATATCAAGGCTTGTGAAGGATGCTTGCAGAGCTCACAATGCACCCGTTGCCCCGGCGTTACCCCACGATGTCACACCCAACCAGCAGCAGCACCATCAGGGGCTTCCAGGCAGTTCAACAAAAGGCATCTTGGAAAACAAAGGTCCCATCAGGCTGGGTAGGCTGCAGCTGTGCAGCTAGCAGCTTCTGGCATCAGGACTTTGCTCATCTTGAACATCATGGTTCTTTCTCTCACAGCACTGAGTGGACGCTTGGGCCCTGTGTATGTGTGTGGGCCAGCCAGGCACTGCCAAAAGTGGTCCAGAGGGATGGGGATGTAGAGGAAGGAGCTTCGCAGAGTCAGCATGGAGAGTGAGCCAACGCCTGAGTTTTGAGACCAGTAGTAGAAACCATTCCCTCCCTCACTGGCAAGCAGGTGGCCTCATGGAAGATGTGGCCTTGAAATCCCCCAAGTGGAGAAGGGATCTGAACCCCAGGTGTCTGGTTATGGGGGGAAGGCAGACCTCTGGACCCCCCACATGAGCCTCTCTGATGGGCAGGCCCAATCCTGGCAGCATGCAAGGTGCTGTCTGGTGCATGGCACCCAATAGCACAGCAGCCTGTGCGAGGTCCACCATGCTCAGCCTGCCCACGTCCAGGCCTTGGAGGAGAGGAGAAGTAACTGACGCCTCAAATGTGTCAGTGTGAGGTATTTTTAGGAGTAATTTGGTTTCTAGAGTTTCCCTAGCTTCCCACTTTGGGCATCTGCTTCTCCATTTTGTGCTGGCCCTACCAATAAACCTTGAGGAACCTGCACTGAGCCCAACACCAACACCATCGCCCTTCCAATGGTGAGCAACACCTTCAGAGAAATGGAAGGGATTATAGGGGAAAAAGAAAATTGCTCATGTGATGTTCTGGGAACACACAGGCTGAAATGAAGGTCAGAGCAGAAGGCTGGACAGGTACCACCCTGCTGCCACGGCAAGTCAAACAGGGGCACAGGAGCACATGGCAAAGTGAGGGCTGCAGCCAGCCTGGGGAGATGGGAACAGTCAGGGGAAGTTGTGTGCATGTGGGTGTGCAAGTGTGCACAGGCGCACCGAGGGCAGCAAGTGTTTGGCTGGGGGAGGTTGTGGAGCAGCAGAAAGTGATGACTATTTTGACTCATCTGTTTTCTTACCTGTCCCTCCTCTTCCTCCCTACAGATGCACATGCAAAATTTTACTGCAGGAACAAGCTTGTCAGTACAAGACTGTTAAATTACTCACACTTAGCTATACCTACAAGGCTGGGAGTAAATGCCGGCAGCATCATCAGCCTGCCAGATGGGGCTGAACAGAACAAACGTGTCAGTCTGTGATGACCACATGCATTTCCTTGCCCACCTCTGAAACTGAGATAACACATGGTTTGTGTCATCCCCTCTGGAACACTTTTCCTTCCCCCTAACACAGTGGGAGACTGCAGTCAAAAGATGTCTGAAGAGGAACGTGGTCAGTGGTGTCTAACTCAGCTGTCTGGATGCTCTCCTTGCTAAGGCAGATGAGTGACGGGGCACATATGTTAGTAGCACCACACAGAGAGCAGAAGCCTTGACATTGGATGTAAGAAGGGTATACACCCAGAAAGAAGCCTTTATGATGTAACTGTTAGCCAGATGAAAAATGATGGCAGATTCAGACTGCACACATATGAAGAAAAATCCTGGAATACGCAATACATATTTGTATGAGAATACATCATCTTTATTAGCATTTCACACTGTGATATACCTTTCTCTTTTAGTGTCAGCTTTTATCCTTAGTAACTATATACCAGGAGCATAAGCTGACATGAGTAATACTACTGGAGTTATTGGGTGCTTATTAGTTTTGAAAAGTGCACGTGTTTAAAGGCCTGGTTAGGGCCTGAGGTCCCCCAAAATGCTGATTTAGGGACCTCACTGTTCAACAACTGGATGTAAAGTGTCAAAAAACCTACCTATAAAGAAATCTTATTTCTTAATTTTCCTTGGTGCCTGTGATCAGCATCCCACCTGACACCCACTGGAACCGCAGATCTTATTCCCTGTTACCTTTTCTGAAGGTGTAGTTTCCTTGTCTCCTCTCCAGAGAGTATGTACTTAATTGTGCATGAGTTAGAGCATGCCATCCTTGAGATAGACACAAAAAGGGCATGTTGCTTTTGTTACTCTTGCTTTCTAGCCACCTTCTGATTGTGAATGGACAGCAGTAGGAAACAGGGCAGGGGAGCAACTGTGCTAGCATGCAGGAAAGGTCCCCGGGCACAAGAGTTAGGTAAGGGCTGCCCTTCTCCTTCTGCATCCTCTTCTCCCTCCCCAGGCTTGTCCCTGAGGCCTCCTGGCCATGCCAGACTAAGGACAGCTCTAACACTGCCTGCCTCGTCCCTCTCAGACCTGTCCTTGCCACAGTGACTGGTGGCAAGCTGCATCTCTGTGCTGCTGTCCTCTGCAGCTGCCCATGGGCTGAAAGCCGTGGTGCCTGGCCCATTTGAGTGCTCTGAGACTGCTCCATGAGGCAAACCGAGGCACAGCAGCAACCATCAGCAGATGCGCTTCAAAAGCACAGTCCTCATCTCAACTGGACCACACGTGTAGGTACAGCTGGGGCTGCCCAGGAAAATTAGGCTTAATGTTCCTCAGTTTAGACCCCCTATAGCAAGCAATCCTGAAGGAAGCAGTTGCCCTCTCTCTCTAGGCTTTTGTGGTTTTGAAGCATCAAATGAAATGCTGAGTGATAAAGACAGCCTGCTGCTGTAGGCTAAGTGCTTGTCTGTGCTTTCCTGTGGTGACAAAGGGACTTAGCGAGGTGGATGAAGAAGATGCAAGCCAGCCTTTCTGCTTGCGAGGCCTTAGGCATGGGCAAGGTCTGTGTCACTGCACGGTGGTGCTGTCCCAGAAGGACACCATGATGTTTTTAGTCTGACAGGTGACATCACCGTGCCTGCGTCTCCAGATGGCCCTGGCTCCTTCAATCCCCATGAGTGGTCTCAGCCCAACTGGTTATGAAAATACCAATGATAATGCAGCCGATATGTAGTGAGATGGGAGGGATGGACTGTTTTCATATCCTTTTCAGAGTAACTATTTGAGAAGTGGATTCTCCTCTGTCCCATTCATATATATAAATGACATAAACCCACCAGTCAACCTCCTTTTAAAAACAATGATTCATGGTCCTAGCAGTTCAATATCACTTTAAAAACTTGTGCAACAGAGATAAGGCACGGGGCTGAGACACAAAAATACGTGTTTTATTTCCCATGCTACCTTCAGCCTGCTGTGTTACGTTTTGCCTCTCTTCCCTCCCGCCCCATGTCTACGTAGCCAGTGAGCACTTCAACCTTCTCCTCCTTCTGTCAGTTGAGACAATCCCTAGCAAGGCCACACGCTGCAAAACCTCTGGGCATAGCTCCCGCCACAGAGGCGCATTTGGGATTAGGGTAAAGGCACTTCTGATCGCCCTCTTATCCTTCAGCCATCGCACCAGAGCCTCCGGCCCTTGCCCTCCTGCCCTACCAGCAAGACCTGCCTCTGGCAGTACGGCAGTGCCCTGAAGGTTGTAGTTTGGGCTTCAGCGTTGGGACCACCCGTCTTCCTCCACTGTCCCCAGCGCATGAAGCCTGGGTACACAAGTGGGGCTAAGCAGTGCCCCCCTTGCCCCCCAGTGCACTTTTTGGTGCTTTACCAAATTCTACCGTACCACTTAACCAAATAACAGATTTACCAATAACCCATGAAAAAAGTCCCTATTAATGAAGCAATTAGGATACCAATTATCAGTTACATACCCATTACCCTTTTCAGTAGTAATTATGTTATTAGGTTACCAGTCACCACATTCTACATGCAAGCTAAAAATAATCACAAACCCTTTATTTTAAAATCCCAAATAAAAACATAATGAAATACGGAACATAATGAAACACACACATAAAGAGTAGGCATGATGTTAGGCAAACAGTGGATATTTTTACTGCTGTATTATATTACATGTAGCAGCTAAAATTAAGTTGCTAATTTTGAAATTTAACATTTTATTTTTACCTAAATAAAATGTTTTGTAAGTCGGAATTTTTTTTCCAAAACCAACACTTGAGAACATTATTCTACAGGGAATTTAGTTCTCTTCCAGTCTTACATGGAGTGAGGAAACTTGGGATTCTTTTTCTAACAAATACCATACCCAGTTTAAATAATCTGTTTTCCTTCCTAGCTGTCTGATGAAGTCCCGAACACTAGCTAAAGTCCCATGCCAAAGTAGTATTTCTGGTGTCAAATGAGACTTTCCAAAAGTGTATAATTTTAGCTCTTGATCCCTGATGGAACCAATAAGAGAAGCACTTGCCAAAAATCAAAGATGGCCTCAGGGTAGAAATACAGAAAAAGGTGGAAATTTCAGAAAATAAATTAAGCCAATATCTAAAGCAAGAGCCCTAAATTTCTCAGAACAGAGCTAGTACAACTGCTGGTGGTTTCCCACAAAGACCGCAAGGCACCTGGTGAAAACTGATGAAATTTGGGGTTGAGCGTTAGGGATCCTCTGCCAAGGTTGAGCTTAGCAGCCTTCCCCTTAGTGGCATCAGTCATCGCTTCTGCCCAAGTATGGCCACTATTTCAGGCTGAAACACTTGGCCATCTATTGCCTGGACTGTGTAGGAATGGGGTATCTTTAGGAGTTGAAGATCGTTATCAGATGTGGTTGAAACCATATGCCCACACATACGCGTCTCCCTGAGGTGGGGAAAAAAGGAGAAGGGAAAGTGATTGGCATAGAGCTGATGGGTGTGCCTGGGTCTGGGAAGGGGACAGAGCCATTAGGTCCATTACCTGAGTGGCTAAGGTCTGATTATAGCTCTAAATACACGATACAGATCCCCCACTGCACGGTGAGGTCCATTACCTGAGTGGCTGAGGTCTGACTGTAGCTCTAAATACACGGTGTAGAGCCCCCACTGCACGGTAAGCACAGGGAGAGGAAGGGCTCACCTCACTCCCACCCCAGACTGCCTGCAAGAGCAGACTACCCATAAGGGTATGAGTAGGAATGGGCTCATCCCCAGGTGGACACCAAAGCAGGTATCAGTAGACTTCTGACACACATCAGCACTGAATTAGTTTTCAGAAGCTCGGTTTGCAGGGAGGCAAAGAGCATTTCCTACAGCTGCGGAGCTCACCCCCAGCCTGGCACTTCCCTTGCCTTAGCCTGCCCAGAAAAGCAGCAGCCACTGCTGCAGGAGATGAAATTTCTCTGCACAGAATCTAGCATGGGTGATGGAGATCTGAAACCCTGTATCTAACACTCACGATGAAAAGAGAGATTTGACTCTCCTTCCTGACACTACTGCATGACTGGAAAAGTTGACAAACTGGGTCTGCAAAGCAGGAGGAATTGTCACTACTGATAGAAGTCAGGCTTAAGTCTGCTCTTAATGCTGGCACTGGGCAGAAATTGATCCTTCTCCAAAATGGACAGTGGTACTTGCCACCTTCTGGAAAACACCCCCCCTGGGTTGAAGGAACAAACCTGGAATTGCAAATGTTTTTTTCTACCTTCAAAACACCTCTAATTTTTCAGGTCTGACTAGCTGAGCTGCAGTAATGGGAGCATGGCTACTGAGTGCAGCCAGGAGCAGTAAGCATAGATAGTGGATCCTGGCTCAAACTGAGCAATTATCAAACCAGACACGGTAATGAAGCCAAAGGCGATGTGGTCCAAAACTAACTCAACTGCCTAATTGGCCTCTGCTGGAGACAGTGTCTGGGGAATATGCACCTGTCCAAAAAAGGAGATGTCTGTGTTGGAAAGCTGAATCTCTGGAATTCAAGGAAGAAGTGTGGAAAGCCAAGAGAGCAGTGTGGATTTCATCTTGGCTATCAGCTGGAAGTATCAGCCTTGGAACGTGTCTTACGAGATCAGGCTGTGGAAATTCCCTTTAAGGATATGGCCCACATTAAGTAAATAATTTCCAGGCAGTTGGCTTGGACCAAACAGTGGCAAAACCCCATAATAATAACATTGTACCATCTCAGCAAAGGATATTTTAAAAAACAAAACAAAAAAACAAAATTGCAGCAGCAAAACATGAAGCTACAGACGGAGTAAAAACCTGTTCAAGAAAAGTTAGGAACGAATGTTTCCTAGGGTACAGAATGGGTTGAGAACTTCTTTCCTATCGGTAACAAAAAGCAAACACACACAGCGACATAAAGGAGGCTGAATGGAACCAGCAACACCCACTCCACAGGCATACAATTTTAGAGGATTTCATAGGATTTTTGCTTCTGTAACAAAATGCCTTAAAGTTCTTGGAGTATCTGCACCACTAGTTTCCAGTCATTTTCATTCACAGACTCCAGAGCTTTTTCCAAAGAATGTGTGGACCAAGTATAGCAAGCTGAAGGCCACTGACAATGTTTGCCTTGCCATAGCTGCCCGTCCTGGATCACTGTATGCCAGGGTTCTACAGGACATGGATTGAACACCCCTGAGCTGTGTAGCAGGAAAACCCCTCCTTCTTGTGCCTGCTGAGGCTTGGTGGCCTGCAGAAGACACCCCAAAACTACTATGGCACCCCTCTTCTTACTGTCTACCGCCTGAGAAAGCAGCAGGGGCTGAGGGCTCAGTGGGATTTCATGATGAGGGTGTTAGCACTAAACACTGAAGGAATTTGTCAGGGTTATTGACACAACAGTGGCACAACCCTGAGGGCTACAGCTGTGGCTTGTCAGCCCTGATGCTGTCCAAGTGGGCCCTGGGAGGTACCCTGGAGAGACGTCAGGATGTCTTGGCCCTCCTCGTTGTCCTGGGCTTTGGTAAAAGGCTGACATGTAGGAAGATAGCTGCTGAGAAATGCACGACCACTGTCAAAAACCTGCTGCAGACCAAGCCTGCCAAGCCAGGAAACAAGTTCAAGTCTCACATGTGCCTCCAGACCCTTGAAATAACCTTCCTTCCAGAAGGGCCAGACGTGGGTCAGCTTTCCTCCACCTCCGGGTGCCTGGCATGGTGGTGAGGGTGGATGCAGAGGCTGTTGCAGCTCTTTCTGTTTGCAGAGTGTGCTCCCAACAGGTTCGCTGGCAGCTCTGGCCCCCCAAATTAATAAACAAATAAATAATAACAACAAACAGGCACACCAACAGTGCCCCAGCTGGAAACGTTATGGCCCTGCTTGAAGCAGCAGCATGCCTTCCATTCTCCGGAGAGGCAAGCTATAAAAACACGTTACAGAAACAGCCATGAAAGAGCTAGGCCAGTAACAACTTGATTTCCAGCCTCTTCTCTGAAGGCCTGGGGCTGAAATAACACAGGTTGCACACAGGTACCTTCACAGCTGCACGTGGGAAGCTTGCACAAGACCGGTCTGCATCTGTCCTGGCATAGCTCCTCATTTCTTGCTTTCACGAATGAAAAATATCCCTGTTTAGGCTCCTTATGCACAACAGAATTATAATAAAAATAAACTATTTTCATACATTCCTCAGAGCTGCGTCTGTGTTTGGTGCCTCAGAACCAGGGTCATTTTTGCCATCCTGCCTTTGCAGCTCCAGGAAGGCAGTGCTGTTGATAATAATGAAAGTGTCTTTGCTCTCCTTTCCTGGAAGCTCCACCTTGCTTCTCTGAGGGTTAAGCTTCCCAGAATAGAGATAGTCAATGTAGTTTTCAGGCTTGCTGGAAACAATATTGCTGAGCATCATGACAAAGAGAAGAAAGCCAAAAAACCCAACGATGATGAGGATGTAAAATGAGGCCATTATCTCCTCTTGCATCTCCAAGGCTGGGTTGCTGAAATTGTTGAACCGAAGGGTCTTCTTTTGTTCCACAAACATGTGGAGTAAATTCGGCGTGACTGAACTGCCATTTGTGTGGTTGCTGAAAGCCATCTTAAGCTTCCACTCTGGCTGCAAAAGCTAAGCAAAACAAAGCAAAACAAAAGAACCAACTTAGCTGGTTAATGCACATCTGTCTTTTCGTGTCTTCTAGCTCAGGTCCTTCCCACTGTTTCCTCTCTTCTGCTGTGTAGCTAACCACGCTCGGCTATCCTCTAGCTGCACGTCTCGCATGGAGAGAGCCACAGTGAAAGTCAGTGGCAAGTTAGCGCAAGAATTCAGAGAATCAAAAGCTGTTGCTCTCTGCATGAAAGACATGCGTGTATATGCATGGGCACCTACTACTCCCTTAGGCTGACTTTGTTTGGCTGGTGACGTAGCATCAAAATCAGGACATGGGAATAATGCTGCCAATTCCAGCGACTATCTCAATGGAAACAGGGCAACTTGTTCTTAGGTACCAGCATAATTCAAACAATAACACCGCTAAGGGGAGAGAAGAACTATGCTGGTATTACAGCCCTGGCTCCAGAGTTGAAGGGCCAGTCGTGCTAAATCATCCAAATTAAAACCTGCTGAATTGAAAAAGAGCTGTGGGAAGGAACCAAATGAATCCAAACTGATGCAAGTTTGTTATCTTGCTGAGAAGGAAACTTGAGAGAGAAATTATTTTCTGCCAAATAATGGTTCTTGAGGTTGTCTTCTTTTTCTTTATGAGCTTTTTTCAAAGTAATTTTTAGCACAAGAGAAACTGAAATCATTGCCTCCAAGCAAACCACAAAATCCTTCAATTCTGAAAACTCTCAAAGTTTTGACTCCATCTCCCAATCCCACATCCAAAAAATACGCATTTTCTTTTGGCAGCAACAATTTTCCAATTTTGATACCAATCTGTGTGTAATTTTTGGTTCTCTAAGATCCCCTTCTTTGGGAAGCATGTGATAATCTTAGAAAAGCTTTGTGCAAATCTGCCCATGAAGCCTTGCCCAGCTGTAAGCAGAAGCCAAGAATTTCATCCTGAATGCGCAACTGTTGGTAATTTAAAATCATTCACATTCCTTGTTGCAGTTTTCCTTGTTTTTCAGCCAGCGCTGATTAACCTGTGTAGCTCTCCTTTTGCAAAGGGTCTGTACAAACTGAGGCTGCAACCCCACATAGTGCAGCAAGAGCTCTGGTGTTTTACAATACCTGAGGATTTGACCACTCCCTTAAATCTCATACAAGAAAGCATTTAAAGAGCCAGATACGAATAACAGAATAAAAAACTCTGAAAAATTTCTGATGGACACTAGAGAAATCTGACTCAGAGCAGCTCTGCCTGCCAGTCACCCCAGAGACATTTGGCAGTATTAAAATGGTGGTTACCCTTGGAGAAGATAGCAGCCTGAACCCGAGGTCAGGGCAGCCAGCATCCTGCTTGCAGGCACTGGTGGAAGGAGATGTTTCATCTTCCCTCCTCGTGCCTCACACTGGGATGTTCACTACTACTGATTCAGGGAAGTCAGGCATTTCCTTTCCAGTCCAGCTAGGATGAGCCCATCACTGGACCACTGAAGTGCTGACTGGGTGTCTGAAATTGCCTGAACATCCTGGATGATTAAGATTAGCTATTCCTGGTTAGGTTTCCTCCTTCTTGCAACTATTACCTTTTAATGAATGTGTTTATCCTGCTGGCTGGGTTGTGACTGGTCTGCCTGGCATCTATTAATAGCCAAATAACCGTGACGGGTGGCTGCGTGAGTCGAGTGTAGAGCTTCTGCGGGACCCATTCACAGAGGCGTGTGGAGATTTACAACCACAGCACAGGAACTGAAGATGTACCAGGGGGATATAATGAATTGCAGCAACAGTGGGTGTGTGGGACCATATGGTTCAGGTAGAGTATAGCTTTTAGCTAACCAGGATTTCTTGGTCTATACAGAAAAATAGAAAGGCAAGATTGCTTCCAGATTCCAAGACACAAGTAGACTGCCTGTAGATGACAAAACTCCTCTCTGCCCCAGCCCAATCTGGTGACATCTACTTGGCTGCAGTAGAAATCAGTGATCACAATACTCCGCAGAAGTGAAATCTGTCTTGGTGTTCCCCTTTCAGAGGGCACAATGTGAAAAAAGTGATCTGTACCTTGGCTGAAAACTAGGTGAAAGTTTTATTCTGAAAAAGATTTACCAAAAGTAAGCTGACTTTCTGATAACAAGATTTTCTCAACAAGATTTTCTCTATTGCTCCCCAAACCCACATTTCCCTTCTCTACCTCTCCAGCCTGTTCTGCTACATTGGCTGCCCTGGGTTTTGTGGCTAACGTCATGATGAGCTACAACACACTGTAGAGACCAAAGTTCAGAGATATACCAGTGGTCCTTACTCTTCTTGATAGATGGACTTCCTAACTTTCTGCAATCCCACTGCTTAAAAAAACAAACAGCCCACCCTTGGCCCACCCTCAGACTGTCCTGATTGTTGCCACAACTTATAGTTGCCACAACTACACTCATTTGCTATTGTATAAAAGTGAGGCTAAGCTTTCAATGCTCTTATACAGGTTTATTACTTTCAGCACCTACCGCTACCTGCATTTTGTTGAGGGGCTTCTTCTGCACTCATTGTATTGCTTTACGGGTCAGCGCAAACTCTTCCCCAAACCCCTGGAGACAGGACAGCAGCTAGAAGGACCATCCCTCCCACGTTTGGAAAGATCATGTGTAGTTGGGGACTGCAGTTCCACGCTGCCCTTTGGAGTCTCTTGGCATGGGCTCCCTGGCTTCTGCCACCAGTGGAGTGGGGTTGGTCCTTTTAGCGATGTGTAGAAATCATTGGGGTTTTAAAATGTAATATAAAAATCAGTTTTGAGGCACAGTTCCTCAGACACTGCTTTCTAAGGAATACAGTGCTTTCTGCTCTAGAACAGTGAATGTTGGACTGGCACTTAAAATATCTGCAAGTGTGGGTATCACTGAGCCACGTGTCGCTTCACTACAATAAAATCCTGCCTGTACAGAGAAACTTGGGGGGGGAGCAATATGGATTTGTGCATTTCTAACAGTTTTCCCTCCCATACAAAATACAACAGAAAACCAACACGACAGGTATCAGTCCCCAGAAAACAATAATGAGAGGCTTGAGGCAAATGACATAACCAGCTGAAAGGGCAGAGTATCGCCCGTTAACTTCAACAGCTGCCTCATTTTCCTTGGGCCAGGCACAACAGCGCACTGGGGATTTTTAACTGGCAGGCTGTGCAGGCGAAGCACAAGTGTGCTGCCACCGAAAGGCAGAACCTGAGTATTCACCCCCAAAAGAAAGAAGTCGAGGGTAGGATCTGCCTTTAGTGGCAACTAGGGGAAGAATTAGTAGCTGCTGTCGTGTCACAACAGTCCTCTAGGAGATGGAAAACAGGCTTCGTGTGGTTTTGTACGGCCAAGGCTGTGTGTCTTTCGCCTGTGTATACGTGCAGGCTCACCCTCCCACACACACCCACCCACACACAGACAATGCTGGAAAGATACTGGGACACCGCCATCAGCACTCCTCCAGGCTTCAAACATCTGTATTACTACTTTTTCCCCATCATCCTTGTAGATACACAGCTTAGAAATCAGCCTTTTTTTCCATGGTGGAAGTCATCCCCTTTCTACCCGCTCCCCCCGCCACTGCTTTTCCACAACCTAAGGATTGTTTTTTTTTTATTTTGACCATTTTCTGTGTACGTGCAAAGGTGTGTTCCACACACATCAACGAGAAATATACATCACTATCATTTGCCTTATAAGGAGGCATAAGTCCATGCACACAAATGCACACACACAGATATATGTGCATATACTTCTCTCCCTATGCACACAAACACACACTAAAATATAAAAACACCCACAGAGCTACACGTATAATGCAGTACCTAGCTAATTAAAAAAAATTTAAAAATTACTAGTAGCTTGAGTGTTAAACAGAGCTGGTTTTCAGAGAACAGCGCTTTAGGAGAAAAAAAGATCCGGTAAACATATCCCGAATAACGGAAAAATTGAAATGAAAATTTAGACCACTGCCTACTTATCACGATGTAGAGGAAGCTGTAGACACCCCAGGCACCATAACAACAGCTATGAAACGTTGTACCTATTCAAACAGCTTACTTACATGCAGACTTGGCTCTGTCCTGGGAGCAGCACCTCTTTCAGCTGTCAGGCTTGCTCCCAGCTGACCAATGCATTTAACTATTTAAGGAGCATCGGAGAGGAGTGGCCTCTGCTTCTCGCCTCTAGCAAGTTATCACAGGCACATTAGGCATGAGGGAGTGTCAGCAAAGCAATGTGGTAACAGGATACTATGGGCCTGTGAGGCTTGTACTACATGGGGGCTCCAGGCAAGGCCATATATATGTTTCCTTATCATGCAGGGGATGAGAATAACATGGATGAGGACTCAGGTGCCTCAATACTGGACAAATTAAAGCATAAAGTCTGCTCTGGGCAGGTGGGTGCTCACTGCTGGGTGGAGACCGTGCAAGAGCGGATTGTGGGCCAGGGGTGATTTTTGGTTATTCGTCACGTATCTGTGATCTTTTAAGTCGGTGACTCTCCGAAGTGGGGAAGAAAATAGCAGTGTCCCAGTGCCCCCAGATGTGTTTGGCTGACACCACCTCGTCACGCCAGAGGAAAGAGGCTACGGCAGTTGTGCCTCGTCGTTCAGTGTACACCTACATCCCCGCTTGTCCTGCTTTCTGGTGAAAGGATGGGGAAAGAAAGTAGCCAGGAATAGGAAAGAGGACGCTGGATGAAGCAACCTTGCTATCTTTCATCTTGCATCCTTCTGTCCCGACCTCTTATATCCTGTTCTGCCAGCTGGGCATGGGTGTTTTATTCTGTTCATACACCCTCTCCATGGCAAAACAGCACGAGTTACACCCCTTCACAGCCAAGTCCCCTGTCAGGATCAACACAAAACACCAGCCACGGCTTGCAACATCTCCAATTTAACCCAGACTTTGCCATGGGAGCCACAGGTGACTGCTGGTGTGGGGTTACTTTGTGCAGCCAGAACAACTGAAGGCAGCTGAGGGAAGAGGACAGTTCATGCTAAAGCCGGATGGTTTTCCTTCCGTGGAAAGCAGGAGGGAGGAGAACTGTTGAAGGCGAGGGAAGTGGGGCCCCAGGACAGCAGGGTATGTCTGCCTTTGGGAAGCAACAGCAGCTATTGCTATTAGATTGCGGTGAGACAGATACGTAAATCTTGCTGTGGGAGTTGGTTCAAACTACTCATTTTTTTCACATGTCTAATCTTTGCTGGATAACACACAGTGCTTTGAAAGTATCAGCAGCTTGTTAGGCGAGCTGCGCCTTTGGCTAACAAACGCAGAAATAGGAAGAAAATCAGAAGCAGGCAGCTACTGGTTGGAGGAAAGGAGACCCGAGGGCTCCCAGGCAGCAAAGCCAATGGGGAAAAAAGGGTTGGGGTAGACTCCCCCATGTACCTTTACCCGCTCATTTAAAACCTCCCGCTGCCAGACAGCCAGAGCTGTTTTCCAGCTGAACCCCAAAACGTGCAAAACTGGTCTACAGCCACCATCCCTCCAAGAGCCAAAACCGAGTGGAGAGCACAAAAATGTCAGCAGGACTGTCTGTTTGGTCTTGCACCGGGCAGATCTGGAGACCCAGGCTAGCTGTGAATGAGCCGGCAGGACATGATGCAGTGCTGGGTGGAGATGCCTGCGAGGGCCAGGGAGCGGTGTAGCTGGGTCAGTGTGGCCCTACCGCACAGCTAATTAGCCATCTTCTCCCCAGGGCTTGTCAGATTAGACCCAGCACTATACTGAAGTTGCTGTCTTGTTTCCAGTTTTGGAGGAAGCATGGACAGGGCTAGGGAAAGGTGAGCCTCACACTTTGTCCTTTCGCCCCATCAAATAGAGCTCCTTTGAGGCTCCTAGCCCCATCCCTCTACCTAGCTAGAGCATGGAGATGGAAAACCCACCTGATTTCATACCTTTTCCCTAGATTTGATGGTCCTTTTTCTTGGAAAAAAAAATCAAATGGAAATGCAAAACTATAAACACTGATAACAAACCCTTTGGTGATGATGGCCATCTGATCACCTGCACAACGTGGGAGTATGAACGACACACACTCAAGCATACACCAAAGGTGGGATTTGTTTTACTGCCTGAGACTCTGTGGGGAGCTTTCCTACTCAATGAGGAGAGACAGATAGCCCTGAAGGGTGATGAGTCCATCTCTCAGCACATTGTGCCCTCCAGAGGAGCTTGCTTCCTAATGACTGTGATTAGTGTCAGCCTCTAACCTGACAATAGTAAAAGAGCTGTGAGATGGACTCCCCTGACAGTCATAACAAGGCAAAGGATGTAGGATTCCTACTTGTCCTTCCCAAGGCAGGACAGCAAGGATCCCATGTCACCCAGAGGAAGCATTCAGATACCATTCCTGATAAAGAGAATGAAGGAACTGGGGTAGCATAAGATGTCCAGGTGAGGGGGAGGGCAGAAACTATGGGACTGTGTCACAGGACTTGATCCCATTGCAGTGTGGATGGAGAGAGGCATGCAGCCACAACCATGTCCCTTGACCAGGAACAAGCACTCAGCACCTGCCAAATGGTGACAGCCTCCTTCCTCCACCCACAGCCCTGGAAGTCTGTGCCAGTGCCAGATGGCACCTTGTGCTGGTTTTGGCTGGGACAGAGTTAATTTTCTTCATAGTAGCAAGTATGGGGCCATGTTTTGGATTTGTGCTGAAAACAGCGTTGATAATACAGGGATGTTTTCATTATTGCTGAGCAGTGCTTACACAGAGCCAAGACCTTTTCTGCTCCTCACACAACCCCACCAGCGAGCGGCTGGGGGTGCACAAGGAGCTGGGAGGGGATGCAGCTGGGACAGCTGACCCCAACTGACCAAAAGGATATTCCGTACCATATGGCGTCATGCTCAGCATATAAAGCTGGGGGAAGAAGAAGGAAGGGGGGGATGTTCAGAGTGATGGCATTTGTCTTCCCATGTAACCTTTTCACGTGATGGGGCCCTGCTTTCCTTGGGATGGCTGAACGCCTGCCTGCTGATGGGAAGTAGCGAATGAATTCCTTCATTTGCTTTGCTTGTGTGTGGCTTTTGCTTTATTTATTAAACTGTCTTTATTTCAACCCATGAGTTTTCTCCCTTTTACTCTTCTGATTTCTCTCCATAGTTGCCAGCTGGGTTTAAACTACAACACACCTTTCTTTTAAAAAGGAATGAAAGATGAGGGAGTGGGTTTGGAGCACAAATATAACAGCAGGATCACAATAAGTAATTCTGACAGTCTTTCAGTGAAGGCATATGGACCCTAGAATAAGCTGGGAAGTTTCCATCAGCTTTACAGGAGATAGGCCGGGGCACATCAGCTGAGGATCTGATTCTTTTATCACTGAAGTTTCATTTTTTTGAAAAGATAATATAAAGACACAATACACATCAACAAGGCTTTTTTTTTTTTTTTTTTTTTTTTTTAAACAAATGTTGGATTTTAGAACACTATAGTGAGAATCACAGCCTTGGAGGGGGGTTTAGGTGTTGGTGGAAGTTGAACTAGTCTCCGTGTTCCCCCTGTTCCAGGGCCAAGGGCACCTGGAAGCACGTGCAGGACATGACCAAGACAGGCAGACATGTCTTTAAAATCCTATGGGTGGGAATGAGCCAGAAATGGAAGATTCATCATGCTATTGAAACACCTGGACAAGCCCAGATGAGCTTCAGGCTTGAAGCATTTCCCATGCACACTTTCCTCTGCAGCGTGCTAGCTTGTTTTCCATGCTCTCACCTCTGTGGGATATAAGGCGGATCATGTCTTCAAGCGATCTTTCCTGTTGAGCCAGGGTGACCTGCCTGCCTTGGAGGAAGTGGGATGAAGGAGTGTCTAGATCTAAGATGAGCGACAGAGCATTCCTCACGTGGCCAAGTCGTGCAAACAGACCACACCGGTCATTGGGGACAGTGGGGTACTGAGGACCTCAACCCCATGTGGTTCCTTGCACACTAGCCCTGTGACTTCCTTAAAAAAAAATCCAGGTCATGCCCTGACAGGCATTTACTCTGGCAATGAGTCATCCCCAAGACAGGGATGCTGAGGGGTGCCCCTTCCCTAGCAGTCCTCCTGGGGGTTCTGTTGGCTGGAGGGCTCCAAGATGTCTCAGAGGCAGGCCTGGCTTGCCCATGAGGCAGGGGCACAATACCCAGGAGGCTGGCACGCTGCTGCAGCACCAACGGGAGACCTGCTCTGCGGAAAACTGGAGGAGCCAGCACTGGAGGAGAAGTATGTTAAGGTTGCAGAGAGTTAGGCAAGAGCTGGGGAGGATTTGTTAGAGTACTGAGCTATTTTATGTAGAAAACCACTTCCTAGGACCCTGGTCGGGCAGGGCGATCGTCTGCCATGTCCCTCTCCCAGCTTCCTCTTGGTGGTGGCTGAGTCATCTTGGCTTCCTAGAAGAGGCTGAGAAGGGGCACTCACTTGTGGTGGCTGAGGGTGAGGGCTGCAGGTAATGGCTCCAGCGCGAGGCAGTGCACATTGCCTCTCGCGCAGGTCAGACCATGTCACGAATCGTGTTGCCCAAGTTTCTGTGGCTGCAGATGAGCCAGAGCTTTCATTTTGCTGTTGCAATAACAGGCCTTGGGCTAGCCCTGGTTGTCTGGTGACCTGTTTCTCTCTCTACATGCTCAAGTGTAGGTGTGAGAAAAAGCTTGTCTGAACCCTTGAGTATTTCTGCAAAACACTCATGCGGCCCTAATTGTACACTGGGAACAGCAGGGTGCTGGCACATCTGCTCAGGGGTCTCTGCTCCGTGCCCACGCACTGCACTGCAGTCACGTGGCTCTCTCCTTCTTAACTGGTTTTTCCCACAGGACCTTTAGATATTCCCAATACTCCTCCTCAGCAATAGAGGCAAACCCTGAATAAGCTACTTGCAGACTGAATACATCAGATGAAAGAAAAGAGATTCTGCCTTCTGTGAGATATGCAGTGTGAGTCAGATGGCAAAAATTACATTATCAGACACTGTATTATAAGTGATTCTGATAATAAAAGTCTCAGGCACTTAAATTTAGGCTTTTTGTTTCTTTCGTCCTTTTCCTAGCTTTTCCAACATTTATTAGCAGATCCTTCTAAATGCACTTGACATTCTCAGTACTCCAGTGTAACAGACCTCCACAGCTTTTGCTGCTCTCCCCCCATTCTCAGACCCCCCCCTTTGCTAGGAAATTTCATTTTCTAATGCTGTCTGAGTGCTGCTGCGACCCCACGTCACTGGGAGGCAGCTGTGGCAGCCAGCGCTGCCGGGACCCGTCCTCTCGCGACAGAGCGCGCTTCAGACAAAGGCATCGCCAAGCGCTGCAGGCTCATCCATGCTTCATCCCTTGATTTGTCTCACGTGCAGGCTCTGCGCAGAGGTAACTGCTTCAGCAGTTGGTTGTCTCAGAGCCACATCCAGGTTTTGTCGCCTGTGACTCACCTACTGATGGTAACATTTTGGATATTGCCCTTTAATTGTACCTGGGAAACAGAAAAAAAGATCCAGATTTATTGTGGCCCTGCGTCCACGTTTTTGGCTCCTGTCCAAAACACATGGTAATACGATTTGAGTAGTATCACCTTCAGGACAGCAATAAAAGCAATTGCCACTCCCATCCTGTGCTTCACATCCTGTTTCCACCACAGGCTACACATTAAGGAGCTCTTGCCGAGGACAACATCACCCTGGGACAGCCTGAGCCAGCCCGCCGGCAGCGGCTGCTGGCTGCTGGTGACACGAGGACGAATGGTGCCCTCCCTGCAGGAGGAGGTGAGCTGGAGCAGGAAAACCAAGCACAGCGGGACACTGAAGGCCAGCACTATTCTGTGATGAATGCTGATAACATCTGTGAAACTTCGCAAAGACCTTTTTTTCTCCCGTGTTTCACTCCTGACTGCAGTCAGCCATCAGGGCAGGTGGAAGAGGAGGGCACAGAGAGGGCTTACAGCGTTGGAAGAGAAGGCGTGTTTGCTGCCCTGTGGCTGCAGCCATTGGCAGAGATGCAGCTGTGGTGAGGTGGCTACCCTCCAGGGCATTTTTTCTGGACCGTCACTGTGATGAGCTTCTCAGACATTGACCTTGAGTTGGACATGTCTAAAACCATAGGCTAGGGAGCTGGGAACAGCCATCTGGGATCTGACCATAATATCCCAAAAAATGGAAGAAGGGGGTGTCAGCAGAGGACTATTTGTGTAGGGCCATGATCGAGGGAGGCACCTGGGTACGGCCACGCACGACAGCAGTGGGCCAGGCAGTTTGACGGGTTGCCCCATGTTGTCCCCTCCACTGTAATTGCCTGCTTCCTCTTCCCCCTCCCCTGAAGATTTCCAGATAAAATGTGTTAGGCTTCCTGGAGAAAGGAAGGAATTGTGGTACCACCAGTGCAGCTGTGGTGCTCCTGGTACCTGGGTATCTTAGTGGGAGAAGGGAAGCAGGTCTGGGGTTTTGGCACAGCTGCTGGCCCCTGTGAGCAGCTACTGGATGAATTCATTGATGTTTAACTTGCCCGACACTTGCCTCTGCTGTTATTGCAGCTATGCCTTGGCATCCACATGCTGTGCCACAGGATGCTGAACACACACCATGGCAAGGTAATTTTGCTCAGTTTTTTACACTACCAGATCACAAGGTATCACTTTACACCATATAACACCATTCTTCAGACGAGACCAGACAATTTCCCTCACAGGACACATACTGGGATGTGGTGATGTCCTATACTCTAGGGCGATACCCTTTTCTTTGACCCTTATGAGTCCCGATCAGAGGGTGAGATCCTGCTCCCACTGCTGTCAGTGACAGCACTGCCGTCAGCAGAGACGTTCTGATTACCTCTACTCCTGCCCACTCCTGGTCAGGAGGGCTGCCAGGGAGGAGAGCTGCCCCACACAGCCAGGGTGGACATAGCCATGTTCCCCTGGAGGGACATGGGAAATGAGGGGAAAGTAGGACAGAAATCTGAGCTGGGGTAGCCTGTCCTTGAGGCGAAAGGTGCTACCTGGTGGTAGCTTCAACAAGCCTGGCAATTTCTGCATTTCAGTGGCTTCTACAAACAGAAATAAGGAGCAACATGCACATAAAGAAATCCAGAAGAGACTGTTTAATGTGCACATGTTGGATTAAATAATTTGTTGGAAACAAAGAAGGCCCTGTCTCTATTGGCTGTATTCTGCAGCGAGCTAGCCAATACCACTGGAAATTTGGATTAGCACGGACCAGTATGTTTCTCATCTGCTCACTTTTATTTAAATCACATTTTATTCTGACACAATCCCTTTCTCAAGGTCAGGGTTTGGACGGAGAGACTACTGGGCTGTTGCTGTTAAAGAGACAGATCTCACTTTTTTTGTTTGAGGGGAGGAAATAAATAGAAGCACAGCAGAGGGTTGATTTTAGGTGTCAGTCCTCCATGGGCTGTCTGAGGGTAATTATCTGTGGCTCCTTGGCTGGCAGAGGGTGCCTGACTGATGAGTGTGCTGGTTTGTCTATTCCCGCACCGTAACTCTTGCATATGAACGTGAAAAACAAATAAAGTATGGGGAGGATTTGGTGTTTTATTTCTCTGCTCTCTGCATGCAGCTCAGGGTCAGAGCCACCCCTGAGTCCTCGGGAACTGGACTTCTGGGGGTGAAGCTGCAGAGGCACCTGTGGAGCGAGCTCAGCCTGAGCAGCCTGCAGAAGGGATCTTGCCTGCAGATGCAGAGTTGGTATGAGATTATTGTTTGCACTCTTTTCCCAGATTTGCTTGCATTGTTAGGTGAGAAGCTGATAATAAAGGCTTGAGAAAATATTGCCCCGGCAAAAAGTGCCATCAGGTTGGAGGTCGCTAAGCCGGCTGTTGCTATGGGTCTGAAAAAAGACCTCAGGCTTGAGGCTTATGTGCACAACAGTGAACCAGAACAGCTGCTGAATCCACTGTTCCCCTGACAAATTACCCTGAGCGGCTGGAGGTCACAAGGAAAAAGGAAATCGGAGCTCAGACTTTGGGAACAATGGGTTAGATCCTCCGCTGATATGGCCCCTTTGGGCTGCGGCAGAGGGGTATGCTCCGTTGTGCTGAGCGAGGACCTGTGGGGGAGGCTGGGGAGGGAGGTCCAAAGGCCAGAGGTTGTGCTTTGGAGGGAAACCTGGAGAAGGGTGAATATTGCGGTGGGAGGAGGTAGAAGAGATACTGCTGATGGGGCTGTGCCAAACGAGCATTACCTCCCCGCAGGTAAGCGTGCTGTGCTGAACAGCAGCCACTGATCGGTCCCTCGTCCTGGGGATGAAATCAAAATGAATGCTCACAGCTGGGCTAACAAGCAATGCTTTTCTTGTATAAAAGTATGAAAGCTACCACACCTAAAAACAAAATCAGAACTATCACATACTGAGAATTCATTTACTGGACATCAGTCAAAATCAAACAGTGTATTTCTGTGAAGGTCAGCTGTGTTTTGGGTTGTGTGGTGTACCTGTTGTGAAACTGCTATCACACTCATCAGACCACTACTGAATGAAGCATTTTTAGAGCAAGCGCTCTCACATTAAGTTGTCACATTTTATTTTGGTTGTCTTTTGGTCTTGGAAGGTCAGTGGCCCCTGGTCCGGTGTGTGGATTTTGTGGAATGAGCAGAGGAATTATTTTGGTGAGCCTGAGAGTGTCTCTGAAAATAATGCACTGTAGGCCAACAGAAGCTCCGGGTCTCCCTGGAGAAAGCATTGCATTAGAGTCTTTGGCCTTTCTTCTGCTAAATCAGATCAGATGGTCACAATGTTCACTTCTGGATTTAGCACTCATGTATTTTCCATCGGTATTTATGTACATCTTCACTCTTCTTTGATCTGAAGGACACTCGTGGGTGCAGTTGAAAGCTTGCTTTAGAAACAACTGTCCTTGCAAGCCCTGCCCTAGAACTACCAAGAAATAAGTACTTTGCTTGCCTATTTCGGCATGGTGAGGGCCTTTGCTTCTTGTCATTTGAAGGAGGTTGACTGGGACTGTTTCTCTGCTTGAACATGTCCACAAAGCCAGCTCCGTGGACAGCCCTGGTTTCAGGGAACAGCCTCCTGCCCACCTCGCCAGTGAAACGCAGCGTGACCTTTCACAGCCTCCTCTGCCAAGTAATTGCATTTGTGCCGGTCCCTTGAGCAATTTCTTGAGAAAGGCTTCATGGAGGTTTCACATGCGTAGCTGATGGCTCCAGATGGATAAGGAGATTAGGGAGTGAGTTTAGCATAGTGATAACAATGTCTAAAAATGAAACAGGATGCCATGAAATATTATATAAGATAATTCCAGTTATCGGCTGTAAAGAATGTTCTGCTTGCTTCTGATTGCTCATATCTTCTATTTTTATCAGTTTCCCTCTGCTTGTCTTTGTGCACGTTTCCCGGTGTAGCAGGTCTGACCCAACCAACCACAAATAAAGATAACACTGATAACTATAAAGTTGTGGTGGTGGGGAACTCACTTCAGACTTGCACACTCGGGTTGCCTTTGACTGTAAAGTATTTTCCAGGTGGACTACTTAATATATAGGAGCTTGATCTCTCATACCTTCAGCCCTAAGGATTTCTGCTGGGAAAATGAAAAGCCAGCTGTTGCAAATGCATGTTCTCCATGAGATGGGAAATAAGAACCAGGGCCTGAAGCTCTCCAAGCTGGCGAGAGGGGAGGGAAGATTTTGCAGTGAAAGCAAAGGATGAGCTCTCAGTTTGGGCTAACCCTAACCCTAACCCTAACCCCTAACCCTAACCCTGGGAAGGTTGTGCACGTCAGGCTACAGAGCAGCTACCAAACAGCACAGACTTGCTTCCCTGAGCCCTCTGCTGCCTGGATGTAAACCACTTCTAGCCACTGCTTAGGGCATATTGGTCTCAACCTCAGCACTGCACCCATGCTTTCTTATAGCTAGAGCTAGCATCTGGCCATCTTAAAGCTGAGCTTGGGCCACCCATACAGTCTCTGTGTGAGCCTCAGGTAAACACACTCCCACTCCAGCAAATGACTGTGTGCTGTCAGAGAAGGGTAGCTGCACCCTGCTGCATGCTGTACCCTGCTCCATGCATGGCTGGGGAAATCTTCTCCCATAGAGGCAATGCAGATGATGTTCCTGCAACAGCTTTGCAGGCATGGCCTGAGAAGACATGCTTTAGGTTTGGGAGGCTGCAGCAGTCACAGAGTTGCCTGCCCAGAGTCTGGGCAACCTAGACAGGTTTCCAAGGCAGGCAGGAAAGCGGAGAAGAAGCAGTCAGTGGCCACATAACCTAGTGAAAAACATCCCTGGATCTTCTGCCCTCAAGGCATGAAGACTGACCTTCCCCTCCAAGAGGTACAACACAGAATCTTGTCTGCATTTGTGCTTTACCGCAGTTATTTATAAATATTTTATTTGTGTGGCTTTGTACCACACAACTTCCAGGTTAGTCTGCAACTGTACAAAAAAAGAACCTCCCAAAATATATACAGGAGAGAACCTGTTATATTTGGCTTTGATTTTGCTTGAGGCCTTTGTGCATTACCACCACATTGCTGTTGACAAGGTAGAACTTAAATTCAAAATGCCATTTCTGTATAATGCTGGCATTTCTATATAATGTGATTTCTATTATAAAACCTATAAGTAGCCAGAGAGCAACACCTGTGTCTGAAGGTATGCTCCTTAGGCCAACCAGCAGCAAGGCTACCAACTAGAAAAAGCCAGAGCTGATGAAGCCAGGCACTTTAGCTATTGGAGACTGGAAAAAAAACCAACCTCTGACAGTCTTCCTTGGCTATTTTATGTCTCCTGAGCAAAAATCTTTTAAAGTCTGTGCCAAAGAAAGTGCAACACTTGCCTAATGAGTTTAAGATTCTTCAGTCTCCCCAACAAGCAGAAAATCAGAAAACGTGAGCTCTGTGTGATGGTAATTATATGACAGGTTTGTTGCTGGCCTTTGGTCTACGGCAAAGATGATGAGCAAGTGAACTAATCACACATTTCTAGGCACTCCTTGGCCAGTGAATGCTCTTTCTCCTATTACATGAAGTCAGAGATGGGGCCCGTGTCAGCCATCCTGCATGAGTCAGTGGTAATGGCAGAGGAAGTGGGAGTTGTGTTTACAAGCCCTGGAGGATGCTCGGCAATGCAGGCTGCAGCTTGGCTCACACATTACATCTCCAAAACTGTTGTTACATAATCCAGAGATATATAGAAAGGGATTTCAGAGCCTTTTTCAAGGAGTCCATGCAAAGAGACCTGGCTGGCCTCATCCCTTAAGATCTCATGACATGTACTCCTACCTCTCCTGTGATCAGCATGGTGCTTTCTAGCCTTAAAAAATCTCATCTACAGAGCATCCCATGAGGGCTAGCTACCCAGCCGATGCCTTGTGCGCAGCCACTGGGCTCCAGGTGAGCACAAGACCTTCCTCCCTTGCTGGCGGGACTACTACCCCAAAGTTATTTCTCCCCCTTTTTGTCCTTTTGGGGCAGGGGGGAGTGCAACAAAACCCCAGTCCCAGTGGGGCAGGTGCTGCTGGGGCTGAAGTGGAAAGCTGTGTGCAGTGCGAGCCCGAAGGCTGCAGCCAGGTTCACTGCACTGAACACTGGAGCCAAGCTTGCCCGGGGTGCTGCAAACCCTGGGAGTTTACTTGAGGTGAGGAATTTGTTCCTGACATTTTGATATTTCTCCAGATCTAGGTGTACTGAGAGATCTCCCAGCACCCAGGACTGGCCCTGGTTAATAGGGTGTAGAAAGGGGACGGGTGAGTGGGTGCCCATCAGGTAGTATCGGCACTCTTTCTGTGAGCTTGTGAAACAGCTTAGGAGAAAAAAAAATATCTGAGGCCACAAGCGCAGTTTGCAATTCATATTTTATTGTTTCGTCCAAGTGAAAAAATAGGGGAAAAAGGAGAACTACGAGACTGAAAGGTAACATGAAAGGCCACAGTGGGTGTCCACAACTGCCACTGAAGGGTGATTTGTAGCCTGGTGGCACAGGAAAGCATTATGACTAAGGCACAGTGGTTCCCCTCTTTTCTAAATAAATAAAATGACAGAACTAAAAAAAAAAAGTGGAAGCCAACTAATGCTGACAATCACCCTTGTCACAAATAACTACATTGAGACTATTAAAATAAGGTGACCAGCCTAGACCCAAAATACCTGAAAACACTTGGGGTGGAGGGGTAACTGCAGGAGAGAGCCCTTTTGACCAGCTTAATGTTCAAAGGTTTTAATGTAATTAAAGGCCATTTTTGATACAAGTTTAAACATTGCTAGCAATGCTGCACGGGCCTGCCTCTGGAGAACCAGCAAGCAAGAGCATTTGCACTCTCACAGTAGGAGGGAAATGCAAGTAATAAACAGACTGCACAGTGAGATCCCAAAAGAGCAGTCCTCAAGCTGAGAAGTCAACATTTTTCCAAAGCCTGGCTTTGGTTTACATTCCTCTAGAGGAAAAAGCTACTCAAATAATTAAGCTGATGGAGATTTTCCAAGTTGTTCAAGACACTGAAAACCTATATCTTGTCCTCAGCTTAATGGTGGGCACCATATAAATATCTTTCATAGAATCATAGAATCACAGAATGCTTTGGGTTGGAAGGGACCTTTAGAGGTCATCTAGCCCAACCCTCCCGCAGTAAGCAGGGACATCTTCAACTTCAACTNTGTTGGCTTTTAAAAAAAAATAGCCTGCATTGGCTTTAAAAAAATACCCTGTATTTTCAATCATCCTTAAGTATTCTGAGAACACAAACATGGCTAGAATATTACTTTAATGGAAGTGAAGTGCTAAAGAAGCATCTACGCATGGAAAGGGGATGTGCTGTTACTTGTATCGCTTGCCTGTCCAAACCCGTGCGTAGCTATCTGCCCCCGTTCTGCCCTTGCCTTGCCTTTGAAGTGGCTGCCCTGCACGACTTTCTTTCAAGCCTTTCCCACTTCTCTTTCCTCTCCAGTAGCTAAAAATGGGATGTGTATCTGCAGAGCAGAAATAACACCCCCCCACCCCCTCCTGCCCAGACCATTGCTTCTTTGATCCCAAACAAGAAAACAGGCTTCAAGCTGGCGAGGTTGCTATTCTGAGTAACGCAATGTCCAGCGAGCCGTATTTCTCCCTTTTAACAGAGACAGCTGATAGCTGCTGCTGCAGAAGCCGAATTCGGCTGCCACCTTCTCCCCGTGGCTTGGCAAACACAGCCCACCAAAGGAGGGAGTAAGGAGGCCAAGGGCAGGAAAACCTCGCTGGCATGGACCTTGCCTTGGGTACTGCAAGAGATAAACAGCTGTACCGAGGGAGGCTGCTCCTGGGAGCTGAAGGAACCACTCACAGGATTTAAGTTAAGCACAGACATAAGCTGTGTCGGTGGTTAAATATCAGACAGTTTGTGGAACAGCTCTTCACAGAGTGGAAATTCATTTTCCAACCAAGGGCTAGCATTTAGGTCTTGTGCAATAATTAAATGTGATTGAAACTCTTGAAACATTACACATTTGCATGGCATAGACCCTGTGGGCTGCTGAATCTTTTGTACAAGGGTGGATATTACTGCCAGGGTTAACCCCCATCCATGAGAAGGAAAACCAAAGCAGCTGGCAAGACCAGTCTTGCTAGGAATTAGGGACGGTCACTAAAAAATTTCCCTCCAAAGTCTGCATTTTTCCACAGGAATGGTTTTCAGAAAGAAAATGGGAATCTCTTTCTAAAATTTTCTCTCACAGAAGTTCATGATTCTGAAAGTAATACGTAATCCACAACATTGTACAATGTATAAAATTATTATTCTACTCTGGACAAAAATGCAAATGAAATATTTCAGCTACTTTTTCTTGGAAGGAACTGGTCTTACTTGAAAATGATTGCCTAAACCATACTTTGCTGTTAATGCCTTTAGCTTGTGTTTGATCCAGTTTGGTTTTAATTACATGCACTACTGCAAGCGTTCACACTGGCAACGCCAACATTTGCTTTTTCTGCTAGGTGAAGCTGATAAGTCCATGATACTCCCGCTGTGTGTCCCCCTCCTTGATCTGAACAGTGATTGCAACAAGGTACTGGTGGCCAGGCACTCTTGCAGCACCAGGGCCATCACAGACCCATCAGCTTCACCATCAATGCACAGTTATTCAGCCTGACCGAGGCCATCGCCTGCAGCTCTGCAGATGGGCAAGCAGCTAGCCTGGTTCACACCAGGTATCATTCGGTTTGTCCCTGTGCAAAAAGCAATCCTTTCTCCTATTTTGCTAGGAAGACTTTGCCTCAGGAATCTGCATGCTTGGCTGCTCCACGGCGAGCTGGTTTTCAAAGACACAGCACAGCTTGTAATTTTCTATGAGCTTGGCTTGAAAATACTCCCTGTCCTTCTTGTGCCAAATATCTGTGGCAATGTAGGTGTTGTAGGGGTCGCGGGAGTCCTCCAGCCTCCTGGCGCGGATGTTGGTCAGCATGACTCCCACTGTGAAGAAGCCAAAGAGGCCGATCATCAGCAGCACATAGATGATTTCCAGGTTGCTGCTGGCACTTCTGACCTGGGAAGGTGCAGAGCTATTCGTCTGCTCCAGGTAGTCTTGAAGCAGCTTGGAGAGGAGTGAATTCAGGGCTGTGTTGTTAGACCGCACCCACATCTTGTTTTTCAGTCCCTCGCGCTCCTTTCTTCCTTATTTGTAGTTTTTCTAGAAAAGCATACAAATCAGGGACATGCCAGATAAATCATCAGATAAAGATGTGATTCTCACTGTCTCCCTTTACTGGTTCCCCTCCTCAGTGAGGAAACTACCTTGGGGCTGGCACAGAGGGCAAGGCAGCTGGACTGGCCTGGAGGGACCTCTTTACCTCCTGTTTCCAAGCCAGGCCAGCTAGGCTGTGTCCATCCTCCATAAACGCTTGCCTTGCAAACCCTCCTCAGTCCTCAAAGACGGTCTGTTGCAGTGCACACCTGCCCCGGCTGCTGGCCACTCACATGGATACCTCACCCAGGCCTCCCGTGCTGCTATTGAAAGCCCATGACTTCTCTCCCTGAGCTCCCAAAGGCACGTGGAGTGTCTCACTCCCACTCCGCAGCAACTGCTTCTGGCTTTGAAGATTGTTATCATGGCTTCTCTTGGTCCTCTCTCCTCTACTTTCAGCTTAAGGATTGAATTCGGAAACAAAATTTCTGTACCTGAAATCACTCAGTACCTGCAGCAAGCTCCTTCTATCCACCCCTGTTGAGGAGGCTTGCCTTTCTTCTGCAGCTCTCATAATGATATACACCATGGAAAACTAAGCAATCAAACATTTGACAGAAATGTATCCCACACAAATTTAATGCAACTTCCCAATGGACATTTGCCCAAGGAGTGGTTACAGAGGGAGTCTATGGCAACTGCCTATCCAGCAGTGGAAAGGAAAAGCATCTCCCTTCATCCTCCCTTTCACAGACTAGCAGTCCTCCCCCAGGTAGCTCACTGCTTTCTCCTCCAAACTAAATTGCTATGCAACTGGTGTTTCATTGTCTGGTTAGGAGGACTTCCACTGGCATCACTGCAGGTCAAGAATAGGGCAAGAGATGGTAACACCAAGAAGCACCTGAATGTCCAAAGCCTCCTAGCCGTGGCACTCTGCATTGACAGTCTTAGACAAGAAGCTGAAGGGTCCTTTTCCCCTTTCCAATGTCAGTTGTAAATCACTTAACAAGAGCAACCCTATCAGCACTGCAGTCCCAAGGCCTCAGCAGCCAGGTAATGTAACTGACAATCTCACTACAATGCCTAATTTAAATGTCTCTAGAAAATTAAGACAACAGTCTCCCTCTGTTTTTGCCCTTAGCACACCTGAATGAGGTACTGTTATTCAAGGTGACTTCTGTGACAGCAATCTTGTAATCACGTAAGATGCCTGTCGGTGCTTTCTACAGTTTTAAATCTGTGAGAGCAGGCCACCATGTTAGCAAAAGCTTCTCCAGCATACTTACCTTTTGTTGTTTTGGATTTTTTTTAAGAGGTACTATATTATAATAACTTGTAATACATCAAGAATGAAATGAACCCTTGGGCAGAAAGCTACCAAAAGGCCTAGGCAGCAATTAACATCCCTCCATGAGGGTGACATTAATGATGCATAGATGTTGTGCAGGACCTCTGCATAGGAGGGAGTTTAGCATGCACATAGCCTCCAGCTGCCAGTAATGACACTGCAGTAGATGAGATTTATCTGGAGGCTTTTTTGAATTATCTGCACCTCATTATGGCATAAATGCTGTGAAAGGAGACGCTGAGAACAGAGGAAGCGAGATGAGCACACTGATCTTATGACCTGCTGTCCTTCCTATGAAGAGCAGTTATTTACCCAGTCTGTTCTGTGCTAGCAGTGCCATTGCAGCCAAATAAAGTATGCAGTTAATGCAGACATGAATACGACCAAACATTCTCGCATAAATTAACTGCAACTGCATCTGCTGATTTCTTAGTCCAAACCCTTTTGCTAGACCTCCCAGCTGTGCAGCCACAGATATGGGGCCATGTCTCACTGGAAGTCAGATGCTCAGCCCAGGATGAGAAATTCTATGGAGAAATCCCCATCCTCCTCACCATGCAGTCCAGGGGGACACAAGCGGCACCAACCCACACCAGATGACATCAGACTCCTTCTCCTGGCCAGTGGGTGATCACTGGGAACCCAGGTCAAGCTCCTGTGTGTTCAGACTCACCCTGCTCCAAGCAAGCTGTTCCTGCCATGAGGTGCCTCGCCAGCAGGAAAAATCAGCACCTATCAAAGTATGCCTTGGTATTTTGGCTTTAAATAGGGCTGAGCCCGGGGGTGGCAGAGGGAGACAAAAACCCCCTGTACAAAACAATATTCTGATCCAATTTATTTCTTCAGTTGCATGAGTCAAAGCTACAGGAAATAACATCTTGGCAGTTTGGGCTTAATAGTTAAAATCTATTCACATTTCACAGCTGTGTTCAGATCCTTTAAGCAGGAAAGGAAGAGAAAAAGAAGTTTAAACCTTTATCTCAGATTACTCCTCCAAAGTATGTAGAACGTGTCAACACTGTAAAATGTAAAACCATTTGCAAATCATTGCAATAACTTTCAGACAAAACAAAGAAGAATTTCACTGGATCTCTCAACTTTTTCCGGAAAGACAGGCAATCATTGCTCATAAAAATTATCAGTAGCACCAACAACACTTTCAGTGCTGGTGAATTGACATTTTGAGGCTGAATATCCTCAGCTACCTCGCTATATTCTTTTGGGAGGTTTCTGAGGATTGCAAGGTGCTGCCCACTTCTGGGTTTCTTGCATGCTGGCTGGGCCAGAAGCCGGCAGGGAGCTGAGTGGCCCCATCTCTGTAACCACATCAGATGGGAATAAAAGGAGAGGTTAAGGGAAAGAGAGAGAATGCTCCTGTTCCCCAGGAAATCTCCTCCTGAAATCTCAGCAAGCCTAAAGGCCTCATCTGCCACTGCACAGGCTCTGTGCAACTCCACAGAAATCCATACTGGGACCGGTTTAGAGCTCGAGTACACAGGACTGGGAAAAGCCACCTGTGTCACTGGCATACCCCATGACTGATGGTCACATCTCGCTGTCTCAAAAACCCTGTTCTGACCACAATCAGAGTGGTCTTCTACTCCCTGCTGCTCTCCCCAGATGACTGCTGATGAGCTGCAAATTGTGACCAGTGCCCCAGTCCCCTCAGGGGGCTCCCCAAGGAGCGCTGAGTGAAACTGTGCCCAGCCCAAAATCAGCATCCCAGTTTACCTGGGTTGCACCCTGGTAAGCTGGGACCTCGCCTGGGGTGGTGGTCCCCATCCCACACCATCCCACAGGAGGTTTCAGTGCATGCTGGGGCATCACCCCTCTGACCTCTATTGAGAGGGCAAAGCATTTAGCAGTGAACTGCCTGTGGTAAAAATGACCTGGGGCAAAAATTAACATTTCAGCAACTTTTTCACTGGCCAGGGATTCAGAGGGAATTCCCTAAGGTTGGCAGCAGCCTGGGCCACATCCTGCTCTCAGGTGCATTGCTGCTTCTGCATCCATTACACTAAATACAAGTGACATAGACATCCAAAGCAAAAGCGACGGGCTCAGTGCAGGTTGCTTCCCAATGTGTGGGTCTCCCACCAGTGCAGGTGTACTGCTGGCATCACCCAAGCTCATCTTCCATTAGGTGTCATCAATGACCTGAACTGCTGCCCCATCAGCTGCGGTCTGTGGTGCTGAGCAGCACCACTGGAGCTGAGCCCTTGCTCACTGAGCCTTACGCCTTTCCTCTCTTCCATCTTTAATGTCCATTAAAACATTGGTTATAAATGAACAGGTTCTCAGCAGGTGTGAAACCATGCATTTGACCTAACCTCAGTGAAGATCTGAAGATCCTAGACAGTGTTTGCTTTCTCAGTCTGCTGGCCCGTATTGCTGGGGATGCCGTTAACCTGGACATTGCTCTGTGCAAAAATTTCCCCAGGGATGTACTTACACAGGTGAGCTGTTCTGTGCAGTGGTGATACTCCACTGGTGGAGAAAACAAACAACTCAAACTTACCACCCCCTTCCCTCATACACCCTAAAGGCCCCTGTGTAGAGAAGACTGAGTCCTACTCTGCTTATTCCCAAGCACACCAGAGTCTGTTCATGCTGCTCAACCCCTCAACACTTCCCACCATCCTTATGGGAGTACCTGCTGCTCCCCCAAATCTCTGTCGCTTGAGGAAGAGCCATGGGGCACAGCTGAGGGAAGGAAGATTGACCAGAGATGGAAAGCTGCTCCCTTGAAGGAAAAGTGAAAAATAAACAAATATCTGGTGGCCACTTTGTTCATGGTGGTATCTTCCCTCAGAGGTGGAAGGAAAACTGGCCCAGCACTGGCCCTGAGAGCTGCCTCCTGAAGGAGAGGGCTGAGGGGCCTCTGGCAGAGGGCATCTGTCATTGTAGATGCATTTTAAGAGCTAACAGGATTAAGATTTTTTTTTTTTTTTAAGATTGCGTTTTAACAGCTCACAGGAGGAATTAGGGAAGAAAGCTTTAAGCCACCAAGGCCCCTTGGTTTAGAAAGGCTGCACATGATGGAGGGCTGTGACGGCCAAGCTCAGGGAAGACCCAGTTACTCCTGGAGCTATGAAGCAGGACACACTGTGGGACTGGAGGATGGAGACGCATGGGCAAGTGTGGATGGACTCCATGTGCAACATGTCTATCTGCCATCTCAGAAACTGTCCCTGAACATGGCTGAGTCCATGTGTCCTGGTTTCAGCTTAATTCAGAGTTCACTTTCGTCCTAGTAGCTGGCATAGTGCTGTGTTTTGGATTTAGGATAAGAACAATGCTGATAACACACTGATGGTTTAGTTGCTGCTAAGTAGCGTTTACACCAGTCAAGGACTTTTCAGCTTCCCCTGCTCTGCCAGGGGCACAAGGAGCTGGGAGGGAACACAGCCAGGACAGCTGACCCCAACTGGCCACAGGGCTATTCCATACCATATGGCATCACGCTCAGTATCGAAACTGGGGGGAGTTGGGTGGGGGGCAGCGATTGCTGCTCGGGGACGGGCTGGGCATCGGTCGGCGGGTGGTGAGCAATTGCACTGTGCAGCACTTGTCTTGTCTATTCTTTTATCATTATTAAAATTTTTATTATTATTATTTTCCC